>JAQQBR010001831.1:3473248-3491811 GCA_030347285.1 Microctonus hyperodae
TAAATTTCGTATAGAATGATCGTCAATGATCGCTACGTTTTATTTTTGTACAGACTCTTCAATGCGCGGTATTTTTTTGGATAGCGTATGAACAAACCAAATGGAAATAATGATGAAAAAATAAAATCAACAAATAAATGAAAATTAATAGAAGAAGAAATGAGGAGAATAATCAATATACACGTAAAAAAAAAATGAGAATAAAGGCATAATAACTTGTGAACGATTTTTTGACATTCCCCCATTGCTGCTTTATGTAATAATCTATACAATATACAGATAAGTTTAAACATATGTACATATATGTGAAGTGCGAACGTATATTCATATGCACACTATGTACACAACATACACACACGTAAACACTCATATACATACATCACACGTTTGTAATAAAGATCTCAGTTTAATATTTGATGATTCAATTTTTTACGTAGATACATTTCATTTTCGTAATATATTTATATGAAGTTATTATTTTATTGTGATGTAAAAATTAATTTTTACATTACAATCCTTTCCATCTAAATTCTTATTGCAATAATGGTAAAGTATATTACAATTGTTTATCTGTTATGAGTAAATAATAATTTTTTTTTATCTAAATGAAAATGTTGAACATTTTTGTGAATCATCAGCGCTTGTTTTATTGAGGATAGGACATGGGTTGAACTTGAATTTTTCCAATATAATAACGTCCTTTAGGTGAAAATATTACACCAATTTCATTAATTGTTTTGATATTTTTCGCATGATAGTGACTGTAAAATAAAATTATTTAACATTGATAAAATCATCATTAAAAATGTTTTATATTCTATGGAATTGATATAATTAATTTTTTTCAATACCTCTGTCGCCATTTTGATATTAGTGAAATATTTTTATAGGGTACAAGATGTTTTCTTATATTATTATTGATCACGATGAGTATTGGTGAAATCGATGCTCCATCATTTATATTATTGTCACGTATACAAGTTTCGTCATCTTCACATTTTTTTTTATGAGTAATAATTATTTGAATCTCCAAGTCAAACTCCAGATGTATCAGCAATAATCTTATAGAGAAAAACAGTCGAAAATACAATATTTATAATTCGAATGAACTGGTTTCCATAGACAAAAAATAATTATATTTACCTGTGATACGATTGAAAGAGATTGTTGATAGTAGTTGAAAGCTCAAGACAGCCACCACCATCGTAAGAAAATTCATCATTATAATCAACATGATGGACTTTATCATCCTCATCATATTTTTTTTGTAAATTAATTTTTTTATCTTGAACAACTATTATATGAAAGGCCGTCTCATAAATGTTGCCATTATTTTTTTCAATTTTATCACCATGTTTGCTTACAATTTTGTCTTTCTGTGCTTGATACGTGAATACCAAGTGTGTGGCCGGCACAGACATTTGTGTCTGTTGCCATGACAAGTTGTAAAATGATGTATCTTTTTCCACATTACGAATTCCATTTTGATAATAATATTGTCCTGATCCTCGACAAAATGAAGTGGTAAAATGCTCATTGTCATATATAGGAACATGAATGTACAATAATGAACTGAGCTGTGCCCAAAAAATGTTTTCAATCTGTTGAAATGATTCACCGTTGAAATACTCGTGTGTCCAAGCTGGAGCAAATATTGCAACTGAAAGATCGTGTTTGCGTATTTTTTGCAATGCCTAGAAATTTATAAATTATATATATAAACATGAATTTGATAAGAAACATTGTATATTTTATTTGGAAAATAATAAGGAACTTGCTAACCTCAATCGAATTAAAACCACCGCCACCAGGACATCCTCTGCCCCAAACATCAAGACCAACAAAAACATTTCTTATTCTTTCAGTTCGGCTAGCTAATTTTTTACTATTTTCCAATGTTAAATCTGTCCAATTGTAATTTAAAAATATTCCATCACAATTCTCGAAGAACGATCTAATTAATTGAAATTTTCAATGAAATTAAAATACATAATTGTAATATAATTAAAAAAATATAAATAATACTTACTTATTTTCATCATTCAATTCATTTTGCCATTTTAAATTACCATCAACAGTAACACTATCATACCAAATTATTTCTGAAGATGGTATTTCATTATGAATTTCAACTGTTAAATATTGAACGAAATATAATAAACGTTCAATGTTATCAGGTTTAATTTTATTTTCAACATTCAAAAGCCATCCTTCAAAATTATAAAATTTTGCTAACATTATTAATGCATCAGCAAATCGTTTAGTTTCATCAATTGTAGACAAAATTCTCTCCCAAATATGTTCACCATCTGTATGCTCTGTAATAATTGTACCAAGAACTTTAACTCCATGATTATGTGCAGCATTAATCCAACCATACGGTGGAATTGTCACCAAATGATGACTAAAATATATAAAAATATCTACAATCGACCAGTGATAAAACAAATACGAGTCATAAGCAGGCGAACCATCGATGAACCTACGAATAATAATGTAATAATTAACATAAATTAATAATATTAATAATCCAATTTGCATATATATTAAATAAATTTACTTGTCTTGTAGATAACCGCCTTTCAAGTCATGGCATATTATTGTTCGTGGCTGTTGATCTCGATCGAGCTTTGGTAACTGAACAATTCTACCATTATCTCTCATATCATTTGTAGTATAAACATATTCGGCAGATTCACGTAATTTTATAATTTTAGGCCATGGTTTTAAATTATCCAAACTATTATACAATTCGTCCAATGATCGAAATGGCTTTGCTACACGTGATTCCGAATCCATATTTGTGATTGTTAATTACGCTTTTATAAGTACATACAATATTATTTAATATTAATATATATAACCAAATGCAGAAGTTATACTTGATTGTATCATATGTCAGTTAAATAATGAGTTTGTTTTTCATCTTTTTATTATATACATTTCAAAACAATGCCCGGATGAACCACTCACGCGTAATCTTCTATTGTATTTTATCAAATTTTCTTTATCATATTTCATTATGAAGACAATCATTATTTGTATATATATATTGAAATGTTTCTATGTCATTGATAATTCATAGTAAAAAATATGATAATTTACTATGTATATTAGAGATATGAAATGGTTGTGATATGCATGAAAATTGGCTCATGGAGATGACAATGACACACATATATGTATATATGTACAGAATGAATAACAGACGTAATAAATTAGTTCAATATTCAATTATATTTTTTGATTACGAGCAGAATTACAATTGTAATTATATTATGTAATATGGTTACATGATGTATATGCCTATATGTGTACATAACTTTTAATATATATGAGTCAATCTTATTCACAATGAAAATTTTTTTGGTTATGAGAAAAAAAAGAATGGCATAGATATGTAGAATTGTATATAAAAAATATAATAAAAAATATATATAAAATAGCAAAAAAAAATGTAGCATTTAAAGCGCTACTATCTATTTCTTATAAAAAAATTTTTCTATGTCTATAATGATGATGCCAACGATGGAAAACATAACCTATAACATTCTCAAATTCCAGCATTAATCTATCAGTAATATACAAATTAATAATAATTATCACTTTATTTATTTTATTTAAGGTATTAGTAAGATAAATGATTATTAACAACAATAATTCTCACAATTTTTTATAATTTTTTAAGCCTATTTTTTATTTTTATTCTCTTTATAATTTTGAATAATTTTTTTGTGGCGCTACTGACAGTTTAATTTTTGGTTAGAGGTTATGTTGCATTGTGTATTTATTCACGTGCACTGAGATGAAACAGAATCATGTCTGTTAAAATTGACAACGTGGATATAAATACGGCATTTGAAAATTTATTATTTGCCGAAGAGAAAGCACTAAAATCAGGTTTTGAAGAAGGTTACTCTGTTGGAGAAAATCAATCATTAAAAGGTTATCATCTTGGTTATCATAGAGCTGGGATATTAGCAGCACAACTTGGTTGTTACAGTGGTGTAATTGACTATTGTTTAAATAATAAAAATGATTTTTCGTCGAAAATTGTAGAACAAGCAAAAAAATTGCAATGTTTAATTGAAAATTATCCAAAAATTAATGACGAAACAGTTGATATATTGCATTTATTTGATGATATAAAACTTAAATTTACAAAATTGTGTTCAATAGCAAAAATTAATTCGCCATATCCAGAAACGAAGAAACTTGATTTTTAAATTAAATATTTAAATATTTGTATATATTTTCTATAATAAAATGGATGATTATGAGAATCATTTGGCAAAATGTTTGTTATTTATTGATGAAAATCAATCGTTGATCGATTGCCATTTGGTGGATTTTATTACTGAGAATTTATGGGAAAAATGTTTAACACCACGACTCAGATTTCAATTAGAACAATTAAACGAAACAAATCGTAACATAATAGACTCTTTACACGATAATATCAATGATGAATTAAATAAATTCATAGATAAAACAAAAGAATTGAATTTAAAAAACTCCACGAGTGTCTTGCGACTTGATGAAATATCGACTGTGTTACCCAATATAAATTTCGAATGGGATGACTCAGAAGAATCCAATAACCAATCTCATAATAATTTCATGAAGAATAAGAAACAATACGAGATCAATGTATTGACAAAAGTCATTGGTTACCTATCAAAAGCTAATTCAAATTTGGTAATTGATGTTGGTGCTGGTAAAGGATATTTAGCTACAAGTTTATCACAAAAATATGGTATTCCAGTTTTAGCGATCGATTCAAGCGAATCACGATACAATAGTGCAATTCATAGGCAAGAATTGATGAAGAAAAAAAAACATCAATCATTTCCATCAGTAAGTCTAATTTTTCTTCGTGGATTAATAATTAAAATCATATAAAATTTTTTATAATAATTATTATTTTATTATTTTTTCAGATTAAATATTGTATAAAATTCATCGACGACAAAACGAATTATCTGCAATTAGTCCAGTCATCATTTAAAAATTATAATGACAATGATAAATTTATTTTCGCTGGTTTGCACACATGTGGCCTGTTAGCTCATGCAATGATAAAATCATTTTTAAATTCATCATGCTTGAATACACTCTGTGTAATACCATGTTGTTATCACTTGGCTGAAGAATCATTAACTGGAAAGTGTTATTTTACAAAAAATGCACGAATGTTGGCGCAACAATCAGTCGAAAGAGCATCAATGCAGAATAAACCACAATCACCATCATTATTCTATCGAGCTGTACTTCAAGTGCTTCTAAAGTCTCTTGGTAATCCTGCACAAATAAAATTGATTAACTAACATTCATAAACTAAATTTATATCTTATTCTCTCTATATTTATTATCAATATATCAATGATAAAATTATCTATCAATAACATTTAGGGATGGGAGATGTGAGAATTGGCAGAGGTGCACCGATGAGCAATTTTTCAATTTATGCGCAGTGGTCATTGAAAAAAATTGGAGTTGAATCGGATAAAATCCCGTCTAAAGAACAGTTGAAACAATTATATGACAAATATATTGACAAACAGTGGCAAATTAATTTATTTCAATTGTTACGTATTCATGCTGGATCTGTTGTTGAAGCGGCCATTGTATTGGATCGAGTAATTTATTTGAAAAACAGTGAAAAATGCAAGAAAGTTGCTTTAGTGAAGCTATTTGATTCATTATTATCACCAAGATGTTATGCAATAATTGCTTTGAAATAAAAGGAAAAAAAAATGTTCACATCTTTGAGAAAGATAATATATATGTACATACCCATCACCATCATTATTTTCCATTTGCACTGATCATTATCAAATAATATATCAGTAAATGATAATACTATCAAGTACTTTGAAGCAGAAGTTTAAATATACGAATCATGCAACGATAAAACGTATTATCGTAATATCATTGGTTAATCTTGTAAGGAAAATAAATAACAAAACACAAATTGTGTTGAGTAATATATTCATTCAATTAATTAGTTCTTGTTTAAACGTTGAGTTAAGAAGTTTAACTGATATTTATTCAATTAAACATTGAGAAATTTTACTGGTATATCAATTTTTCGTTCAAATTCTATTTATATCCACACAAACATACATATTAACAGTCACGGGAAAGTTATCCAGTGTATTAAAAAAGAGTTTTTAAATTTTGCCGCAAGAACAACTTTCACCAGTGTGACTGGATTGAATTTTATTTAGTATTAACGTATTGTTTTTTTTTCTGTTTAACTTTTTAGATTCATTGAACGATGGAACTATTGATGAGAATGGCGGCATTGAGAACAATCAGTGGTCAAAGTGCACTAATTTTTAATTCAAAAAATCAAATGAATATTACAAGAACAATAACGTCACAAGAAATTTTTGCAAGAGAAGATAAATATGGCGCTCATAATTATCATCCATTACCTGCAGCCTTATGTCGTGCCGAAGGTGTTTTTATGTGGGACGTTGAAGGCAAACGCTATTATGATTTTTTGAGCGCTTATTCAGCGGTAAATCAAGGTCATTGTCATCCAAGAATTTACAATGCAATGATAGAGCAGGCAAAAAAATTAACTTTAACATCTCGTGCATTTTATTCTGATGCACTCGGTGAATTTGAAGAATATATTACAAAGCTATTTGGGTGAGTACAATTATTACTATTAATATTGTTAAATTTTATATTGAGTTACGAAAGTAAAAATTTTAATACATATATTTTGTAGCTATGACAAATGGCTGCCGATGAATACTGGTGTTGAAGGCGGTGAAACTGCTTGTAAATTATCACGAAAATGGGCATATAATGTAAAAAAAATTCCAAACAATGAGGCAAAAATTGTATTTGCGGATGGAAATTTTTGGGGAAGAACATTGAGTGCCATTTCATCGAGTACAGATCCAACAAGTTACGCTGGATTTGGTCCATTTATGCCAGGTTTCGAAATAGTACCTTATGACGATTTGATATCATTGGAAAAGAAGCTTCAAGATCCCAAAGTGTGTGCATTTATGGTGGAACCAATTCAGGGCGAAGCTGGTGTTGTGGTTCCAAAGGTAAAAAATTATATTAAAAAAAAAAATAGAAGATTAAAAGTTTAACTAGTGTAATAATTTTTTTTATAAGGGAACAGATTAGATTGTTTATCAATATAAATAATATAATAGTATTTATCAATTATAAGTTATGAGTTCCAATTGATTATCTTATCAATTATCAAGTATTATAATAAAACGCGATTAATTTTATAGTCGTACACAAGACAAAGATTAACAAATTATTTTACTTTATTTTTCATACTCTCTATTATTTTGTTGTTGTTTTCAGGATGGTTATTTGAAAAGTGTAAGAGAACTTTGTACAAAGTACAATGTCCTGTGGATTGCAGATGAAGTGCAAACGGGCTTGGCACGCACGGGAAAACGTCTTGCAGTAGATTATGAAAATGTCAAACCAGATATATTAATTTTAGGCAAAGCATTATCAGGTGGATTTTATCCGGTGTCTGGCGTATTAGCTAATGATTCAGTAATGTTATGCATTCGACCAGGTGAACATGGTTCAACATATGGTGGCAATCCGTTGGGCTGTCGAGTTGCATTAGAAGCGCTGAAAGTATTAGAAGAAGAAAAAATGGCGGAAAATGCCCGAAAACTCGGTGAAATATTCCGCAGTGAATTGAACAATTTACCAAGAGAAATTGTTACTTTAGTTAGAGGTAAAGGGCTATTAAATGCTATCGTTATTAATAAAAAATTCGATGCTATGAAAATTTGTTTGAAATTAAGAGATCATGGACTTTTAGCTAAACCCACACATAGCCATATTATTCGTCTTGCTCCACCATTAGTTATAACTGAATCACAAATTCACGAGTGTGTTGACATTATATCTAATGTTATTATCAATCATAAAGAATAAAAAAAAAAATTGGAATTATTTTTTTATTGCTCATAATGTATTTTGATAAACTTTATCACCAATAACGAGACTTCTTAAAATAATATACAAAAATAATATGAAATATATTTTTCTTAAATAAAATACTACTCAACATGATTAATTAATAAATGAACATTCATAAAATTGAGCGGGAATTATATACCAATATTTGAAATATAATTATTATATACAACTAAAACTATTTTATTTTATCAGACACTCTACCTACTTATATATTCATGCAATTCATCATCCATTTATCAACTATCGTTAATGTAGGGAACGCCAATAATATAGATATATTTCTGTAGAATAATGAATATTTTTTCTATTTTTCTCCACAATATATACATACAATTATGTATCTATAGTTCATACAGAAGCGTACATAAAAGCGATTTTACAATCTTTCATAGAATATACATTGTCTATTGTTCATGGATTTATCAGTTATAAAATAATTGTAAAAAATAAAATTCAATTTTTTTTTTGTCATTCCCTCACAATAAATTCACTGATTATCAATTAATCATAACTACATTAATAATCACAAAATATAGTTTAATTATTTTGAACATATATAATTTTCATTTCTGTGCTGAGTGCCAACACTGCCAACTGCACAGGTGGAAACAAGTTCAGTTTTCTCCTTCAACAGCCATTGGTGATTGGAGAAAGAGAGAGAAAGAAAGATTAAAAAGTGAAGAACAATCGACATTGGAAATCATTTGGCTCATTTTACTCATCATTATCTTCTTCCTCTTATTCTTCATCACATTAACAGCCGCATTGTACATTGCACAACGTATAAAATGTAGTCGTTATTTGACATCATCAAGTTGGACAATTGTCAGAACTACATACCTATAATATTGCGCAATTTGTTTCGGACAAGTGACGCTATTAGTGAAATTTTATTTATTCCATGACTTCTTCATCCGATAATACGTGAGTAATCAACGATACAGAACGGGTGACAACGAAGACGTGAGAGGGCAAAGGGAGGGCAAACTCTTCACACCCCATTTTCAATATTTAATACATGCTCCAAAAGTGACTCTTGTCTTGTATATTGTATATATATATACCTATAGATATATTAAATTAATACATATCAATACATATATATCTGTATATATACATATATAAAGCATATATCACCGTCACATCTCTTTTGCATTTTGTTTTTTTTTGTTCTTTTTCAAGCAGATGCTCGTGAATTTTTCTCGCATTCAGTTGATCATCGACAATCTATCGCAATAAATCATCTTCACCTTAATATTTCCCGTAAATATATCTCTCTCACTATCTCGTATAATGAAAATGTTTATTATTTGGAATGTTATTATTGTTATTAATGATTAAAATTAAATTGCAATGTTGAATGTATGTATACACTATATATACATGTAAACATGTGTATATGTATGTATGAGTATTTTATGTAGATTGTTTATTTTATTGTTATATGTGGGCTTATTTGATTTTAGGTTAGCAGAAAATGACAGTATTAGAAGCAGAAGAAGACTCGGATGAGCGATCCGTTCCCCCTAGGAAAAAGTTTTGCTTATCACTTACACGTCGAGATCATAATATTACCAAGAATATTACGCAGCCCCCTCACTCGTCTACACGAGGGGGCTTCTTTGAAGATCAAGATCTTCCTTATAGTAAGAAGATTTTTTTAATTTCTTTTTTTTTGTTGCTAAAACTTGGGCTTGTTTTTTTTTTATACTGTTGGTGTATATTTTTGAATGGTTTATTTTAATTATTTGCTTGTTTATTATTTATTCATTTATATAATTGATTTATTTAATGGATATATTAATTGATATTTCATTTAATTATTAATTTATTTATTCGATTGCTTTGATTGGATATTGATTTTATTTTTTTAGGCACAAGCAAAATGTTGAATGGATATCGGAGTCAGCAGGGAAATCATCAAGACTTATCTTATGATATTACTGGAGGTGGTCCAGATGGATTAAGAATAGCAACATTGTGTAATCTTGGAAACACGTGCTTTTTAAATAGTGTAATATATACACTACGTTTTGCACCATCATTTTTGCACAATTTACATCATCTTGCAACAGATTTATCAAATTTGAATGATAAACAATTGCAGACAAAAGTAAATTATTAATATAAAATATAAATCTATTTCAATTTATATTAATTATCATAATGTGATATTTATTTATTTTATTTTCATTTTTTTTTCGCAGGTTAAATCATCGTCATTGGGACGAACTGGTGTTTCATTGACCTCCAGCGGCAATCGCAGTTGGAGCAGTAAAGACTTGTCAGCATTGTCTGGCATTGGTGAATTGAATAAACCACGAATTCAAGTTGCAACAGAGAAACTTCATGAATTATTTGTAGCATTGAGGCTATCTGAAGCACGTGACAGTTGTGAGCCCTATCAACCTGATGCTTTTCTCCAAGCATTGCGGTAAATATTTATAATTTATACAATTACAAATTATATACATTTATTTTATTAATAAAATTATGTTTTCTGTGCTATTTACAGGGATGTTAATCCAATATTTGAGGGTAATCAACAGCAAGACGCCCATGAATTATTGGTTTGCTTATTAGACAATATTCGAGAGACATTTCAATTACTGGTTAGACATAGGGAAAGTCAATTTGGTCAAAGTAATGGTGGTATGTTGGATTTCGCGGTTGATCGTTTGACTGATATGCAATTTGAGGGCAGTGGTTCGGGTAAACGAAGTATACGAAAGAAAAAGCAAAAAAAATATCAGTCAACGCGCGGAAGTACAACGTGTTTGTCACAAACAAATGTTAATGGTGGAGTTGGTGGTGGCAGTGGTGGTGGTAGTTTATCCTCGAGACCATATGAAAATGGTCATGTTGATTTTATTGGTAATAATGGTGAATTATTGTCACATCGGCCTGAAAGCAAAAAATGTTTTATATCGGAAGATTTTGAGGGTGTAAGTTTATTACGGACAACGTGTCTTGAATGCGAGCACGTTACTGAACGTAAAGAAACCTTTTGCGATATTTGTGTGCCGATTGAGACCAGTCGATCGAATGAAAAAGGTAAATGATATTTGAATGCTGCATTATTTTTCCTTTTTTTTTTTCATTTTTTGAGTTATTATAATTTTTATTGTGATGTTGATTGGTTTAATTTCAGATGAAAATGGAAAATCGATAGATAGTAGTGAAGTATACAGACATTCTGTAGTAACTAGTGAGCTTTTGTGCGGTAGAGATAAGTATTGGTGCGCCAGCTGCTTGAGATATAATGAAGCTCGACGTGCTGTTAGTTTTCCCTCCTTGCCAAGACTTCTTGTTCTCCAGCTCAAAAGATTTTCAACTGCTGCTGGGTAAGTTTCATTATATTCAAAATTTTACTTTGTCTTTTACAATTTCTATTTAATATTCTATGTAGAACTATAAAAATTCAATGAAAGGAAAATCATTAAAAAAATTTATAGATATTAATATCAAAATCTAAAATTATAATAGAATAAAAAACTATAATACTTAATAAAAAATAAATTTCATTGATAAATTTACAAAAAACAATTAATCATTAGTCAATTACCTGAATTTTTAAAATAATTAACTTTGGATAAATTATAAAAATTAAACAAATAATTATGATAATTCTTATACAGTTCTATGGAAAAAATCAACCACTACATGCCAACACCACTAACGCTTCAATGTTTCTGTGAGGAATGTAGCAATAATGAACAACAAATGACAACGTCAAGTCGTTCAACCTCGGATAATGCACGTCACGTATACAAATTATATTCAGTGATAATGCATCAAGGCGCAACATCAACAGCCGGCCATTACATAGCATATACAAAAGTACCCGAGGATGCAATGTTCACAGAATACTTTCGTTGCGATCGCGATTGTCGTAGACATAATGTCGGACAAAGTGGAAGTAGCAGTAATTCAAATAATTCAGCGTCATCAAGTATATTAAAATACTTTCGAAGTAAATCAAATATAAGTGAGAGTAAAGAGCATCTTATTAGAATGGGTTGTCGCAGTATGGAATGCTGTGGTATGCGTCGAGTAAAAAATACATCAAACACGTGGTTGGAATGCGATGATGAATTGGTAAGAGCAATACGTGAACGTGAATTGTTGGACAAACTCGCGCCAAATCCACGAAATTCCGCGACACCTTATTTACTATTTTACGTAAGATCTACAATGTAAAAACAAAAGGCAACAACAAAAAGAAAAGCATTCCTATCTTCATCTTCTCCATCTTCATCTAGTTCACAAAAAAAAATCCCCTTTTACTGTTTCCCACCCTGATTGAATGTATCAAATACCTTCATTTTAAATTAAAAACTTCAAAATATTCAAAATAATCAATTTCATTGTCTGAATAAATTTATTTTGTCCTATCGGAAGTATTTTATTAATATATCTTTTGTTTTTATTTGACATTTTGTTGACAAACTGCAATAATTAATATATGGATGTCAGTATTACCTAGAGCAATTGATTATTTATGTGACCTAGATAATAAATAGTTGCGTACACAATTTCTACCCTAACGTTTTTCACCACGTGTAATCAAGATTGAATATCACGCGATACAGTGAATATAACGAAAGCGACTTATGTTAATATTCCAGTGTGTAGAATCAAATGAATTTTGTATTTATTTAGGGTTCGTTCAATGTATAACTTTTATATGGAAAGCAGGAGAAAAAGTATAAATTAATGTGACAACCCTCACTTTTTTTATTGTTTTTCATTATTGTGAGCTCTAAGCAACTGTTGGTCATATATACTAACACATCCATATATTGATTGTTTAGTGTATAGAGGTCAGTAATAAGTAGAGAGAGTGTAGTGTCCAAAGATTGTCAGTCTGGCACATCGTTGTTTTACTTCACTTGTTCACAACACGCGGACGTATTGCACAATTCAACAAAACTTTTTTGAGCACAATTGCTTAATTGTCTCTGAATTTTATTAGAAGGAATTGAATTGAATTTGTGAATTTTCGATAGTAATATTATGAATACATAGTGAGTTTAATTGATTTTTAAATATTTCTGGTAAGAATTTGAATGAAATAATTAAGAAATTTAATTATAGTTAATCTTTTTTTTTTTGAATTTTTTATTTCCCAGTTTTGTATTTAATTTTGTAATAATTGTGTGGCTTATACATGTATAAACGTAACAATTTGTTTGAAGCTTTATTATGATTTATTTCTTTCTTTTTCTTTTGAATTTCGTTTTATTTATATTTTAATTTTTGATTTTGATTGGGCTAATGAATTTACTTTTCATATTTGATTTTATTTGTATCGTCGAGCGAAATAAAAATGTCATCTGCATTTTTACATCAGCGTTTGTTACTTTTATTTAATCCGGTGAGTAATAATACAAAAATTTATTTCCTATTTCTATTAATATTAAACTATCCACACAAGTTTCTTATTTCTTTAATATACAATTCGAGTCAATCATAAAATTAAAAAAATCAGAAATAAAAAGTGAATATTTATTTTTTGCAAACCATAAAAAAAATATTTTTTAAAGTTTACAAATACTCTATATTATTTTTATATACAATTGAAAAAAGAAAATAAAAATTTTTTTCATCCAAATATTTTAATTTCCAATAGCAATCCTGCTTTCCAATTGTATAAAAAACTATTCCAGAGTCACATATACAATTATTATCAAGAAAAAAAACATAAGTGGCTATGAATAAATAAAATAATACTTGTTGAAGTTTATATTAATATTTAAATAGTTAGAAATTTGAGTTAAGTCGAATAATTTAAGTGTAGTTTAACTTATTTAATATTATTCACGTTAGTTTTGACAATCAATAAAAAAATATGCCATTATTTTTTTCTAGGTTGATTAAATAATTGAAACGATGAAATATCAGCAGGTCTCTGTCGACTTTGTGAATATGGTATACACTGCCTGTACATATTTGATGTTAGCTGGTGCAGCATGGATCTTCCTTCGTTTGCTTCAGGCTTGCTTTTGGTTACCACGACATTTAAAAAAGCAAAATAACGTCCAACAAATGTTACAAGACAAAGTAATTAATACATTTAAAAACATAAATATTCTACAATTAAGTTAATTTTTTTTATTAATATAATCATTTATTCTTTCTATTTAGATTGACAGTTACGAAAAATATGTATTGGATTGCGAGGAAAAAGAAAAAGCTGCAGCAGAGGCATTAGAAAATGGTGATTTAATTGAAAATGAAGAAGAAAATACTGAAAAATCTGAGAAAATAAAATATGAACCAATTGATGAAAAAAAATGGAAAGAGCGTCGTGAATGTTTAGAGATGTTGAAGACTGAATTGAAAAGAGTACGTGATGGTGGTGATCCCTACGATTGGCAACATTTATTGGATGACGATGAAGATGATGATGAGAAAAAGATGAATGGAGATAAGAAAAAAGAAGAGGTTGAGAAAAATGATGATGAGAAAATAAATGAGAAAGAGGAAACAGATGAGGATAAGTTAAGCGAGTTTACTATTGGGGAAACAGAAAGTAGTGATGCAAGCATTGATAAATCATTCGAAACAATGGAGCATGATTCTGAAGTTAAAAAAGACAAATGAAATTATTTAGTGAAAATTTTACTTTGGCACTTAATGATTTGAATTAAATCCGGGAATATATTTGTTCATTTGATTTCGGAGTTTTGCGATGTATTTATTTATGTGTTTTAGAATGATATTTATTTATATCATTGATAAATTTATTTATTCCAATAATCTTTGACTGTCCAGTGCCTTCTAAATGTCGTATATTTCATTATTACGAGTGATATAAAATGTATAACTGCTGCATTAATCTTTAGTCCGTCCATTGTGTATATTAAACGTTTAATAATTTATTTTTTTGTTGTTGCAATTCACTGAAATTAGCACATATAGTGTTGTATTTTTATAATTGATATATTGTGTATGTGCAATGGAGAGCTTGAATATATTGTAATAATTAAAAGTTAATAATCATTTCATATGATTAATTATAAGCACATAAAAATTATTGATTTTAAAATCTTTGTTTTATAAAAAAATTATTTAATTATCGGTAACATAAAATTTAATGGCGTAAAACTATACTTGGTGTAAACAAATAATTTGTAATTTAGTTAATATTAATAGTTAAATATTACCATCTATTATTCCTTATATTTTTTCGGTAATTTATAATTAATAAAAAAATTGTACGCCTGAATTGTGGAACAAATGTATAAATATTTTTATTTGCAAAACAATATACATATAATATTATATATTGAGTAGAATAAAAATTTTTTTTCATTTTCCAATAAATTTTTCCGTGATAGGATTTTCTTCAAAGTTTCTTATTTCAAATAATTATGAAATGAAATCACGTGATGGATAGATTTTAAACTTTGACAACAAACTAATAAGAAACGACGCTCATTAAAAAAAACTTCTCCCTATACAACTAGCGCCATCTCCAGCATTTTTTAAAATCTCATTTTAATATCCCTCTCCCAAATATTACAATGTACAGTAAGAGAGAGTTTGTGTATACAATAAAACGTAGAACTAACCTCAAAAATATATTCAGTATGATACAATGAATTGACATCAACTAATTACAAAGCAAAAAATTATTCGATATTCACAATAAAAAATAACATCAAATTAATACTTATTACAATTCCCCTAAATAAAATTCAAATTATTCGCGGTTATTTACTATATAAAGCAGTGCCATCTATCATCCTCTAATCTTCTTCACATGCGTAACAAGGGTGCGCATGCGACACTCTCTAAAATATATATTTATATTATATACATATAAATGAAAATAATAAGAAAGTAAGTGAAAAAAGCCCCGTGTGGGCTACACGTCCATTGTTATCGACTTCTTAAACATTTGTATAATTATATTACTAACCACACTTGGCAAAGTTATCGAAGCTTGAAATGGCCGATACAACAATAAATAAAGTTAATTTTTCAATCCAACAATTATCATAGAATCAGTGAGAACACATAGCCATGCTCAAAAACAACCCATGGGATCCAGAAATCATGATAACGGATCCTACAGTCGCATAATCTCAATGGACAATATGTAAGTTATACAAATTTATTTAATAATATCCCAAATATTTCATTTAAAATATATACAAATATAATATCATCATTTATACACATTCAACAGAAACAATTTAATATTATTATTTTATTATTTATAAATCGAATGTTTTGTGTGCGTCATTGGGAAAATATTTTTGGCGGGATGAAATGCGCATGCGTTTGATTTTCACTTTATTTGTCAATATATTGTCATAATTTTACACCACGTGTTGATCCTATTACTCATAAATAAATGATATTTATGAATAATGAAGAATGATTATCAATAATTAAAATTTAAATCACAGAATAAGTATATTTATATTTGAGATAATAATTATTATGATTAATTATTTTTAGGACAAATAGATATTATCAGTCATGATTTCTATTTTATCTCGTGCTAGAGGGATAAATAATTAATTAATAATATTGATGTGGAGAGAATTTAATGGAAATTGGTATTAGAGGGTGATGAACGCCATTAAATATTTGCAGTGATGAATATTTATATATTTATTATATAAACAAGGGTGTTATATATATTTGTTTATATACTATAGATAGACAAGAGGGTGAATATTTGACCGAGACAAAATTATTTTTCTATCGGTCATTGATCTCATTATTCTCAATGACGTCATTGATTATGTGGATTTAATATTTATATTAAAACAGCTCAATGAATTTATTTTTATTAAATTAAAAAATTTTTTTTTTAATTTATAAATTTGACTGTAATAATTTCTACTTAGTCTTCCATAATTTATTTATTATTTTATTCCATTTTATTAATTATTCGATAATGATAAAGGAAGGAATAAAATGATAATTATTGAATTTATAATTAATTCATAATATTCAATTGAAGAAATGAAAAATAATTATAATTTCATAAGAATTAAATTATCCAAGACAATTACAGTTTATGTTTGTGACGTAGGGGGTTGGTATACATATGTATGTGTATAATATATGTATACATGTATATTTCGATCCCCTGCTAGTTTATTTTTCTATAAATAGTACCTCGTCCTCTTTACGTTGACGTGGCACAAAAAAAAGCACGCGACGAAACATGACACCGGAATAAAAAAATCATACTGTATAGAAAAATTATATTTCTTCATTTATCTTATCTTTAAAAAAAATTTTTCTTATTATTAATTAGTATATATTCATAATCAATTACTTCAAATAAGTACTACGACTCTCCTTCGTATATTTATAAATACATAAATATGTAAATAATATTTTTGTTGGAAGAGAAATTATTAATTTCTTTAAAAATATTACTGGAGTAATAATATAAAATTATTTAGATTAATTAAAGTAATTAATCGAACTTGAATAAAATTGAAAAATAAATTGTTGATTTAAATTGATAAAATGTTTGGTAGATAATTGATGTAATAAATATTCTGAATATTTAAATTGTTATAAACATATGTTTCGAATAATATTTATTTTTATTTACATGTGGAATTATTTATAAATATATTCATGTCGATTTTCCTGTCAGGAAAAGCTAACAGGAATTCATGAGTTTTCTTTGATATAGCAACGGTTGGATATAACAATTCTAACCTCGTTTATTCATAAAATTTACATATGCATAATCGCAATGGGGGGTGCCTACCCTTTTTTATCAAAACACGTTTGCTTAAATTCAGTTTTACATTTTCACTTTGATCGTTGTATTCTTCATATTTAAATGTTGAATATAAAAATCAAACATTTAACTCGACATTTTTTCAAAGAGAATTATTATAAATAAAAACGTGTTTGAACAAGTGTAAGATGTGAAATATCAACAGGGGATTTTATTCTAAAAATAAATAAACTTATGGGAATGATGTGAAAAAAGATAAAAAAATTTTTTTTTTCTTTTAAATTATAATCAATACAATTGCGTTAAATTATAAATGGTTTATATGTGAGGAGTAAAAAGAGAATGATTTATTACAAGTTACTCTTTGTAGTGTAAGGACATGTAATAATAGCCAAAGGATAACGAAGGTCATTCTATTGATATTTATTTCACTGTGTAAAAGAGAAAAAAAAATTTTTTTTATATTTATTTTGATTAATTAAATATCCTTTGGAAAATACAGAAAAAATATTATTAAATTTTATTTTTATTTCTGATGGTTATATATTTTATCAGATATATACATATGTTTTAATAAATATTGAATTATTTTATTCGCGTTATTTGTACATTAATATAAATATTATATAAGCACATTTACAATGTTGTGGAATATTTAATAATTTTATGCTATTTCTGTTTAATGGAAACATTTAAAAATTAATGATCCCATTTTTTTTTTCATTATTATAAACGTTGGAAATTTTATTTCAATATTTTATAAACATTCTTGTACAATTATTTGTTTAATGTCAATGTGAAACGTGACAATATTTAGTCACAGCGATAAAACTTCGTCATTTTCATCATAAAATAT
>JAQQBR010001831.1:3499575-3533894 GCA_030347285.1 Microctonus hyperodae
GAAATTAAAAATAAATAATTTTATTTACAAAATTGTATTACATTGCTGTCGTAAATTGACTTTAAATGTATTATTAACTATGAAATTAAATACTCTATATTTTTTTTTTACTATTCATCTACATTTACATGTAAATAAATCTAAATATATTTTATTATCAAAAAAGGTACTTAATGTTTGAAGATACAAGGTCGTCACGAACTGTGCAAGGCAATCTGTAAATACACATATACTTTCTTACAATCATATTTATCCTGTTGAGAAGAAAAATAAATTTAGAATTTGTAAAATAAATATTCAATTTTATATAACTTCATATTTTTTTTTTTCATTTGTTTTTTTTCATTGCACTTGTGTATATTTTTCTCCTTTTATTTGTATACACAGTCTAGTCGATGTGATAAATTAATATTATCGGATCAGTAGTCAAGAGTTGCAAGCATTGCCCCAGTTTTATCATTATACTTTTCGTTTTTTGTTTTTTGATTTATTTTTATATTTATTCTATGAACTATTTTTCTCACTCGAAAAATATGTGAATAATGTGCTTGGGATATTTGTCATATTTACAGCGATGATCTTTGCTATGTATTATCATGATGATAATAATAATGATTAATAATATATAGATACACACATTTATGTTTGATACATATCTCATTATTTATAGGCGCAATGTATTTTATAATTATATTATTGCATGTGTCAGTCAGTGGAATGACTATTAATTTAATGCACTCAAGTGTTTTGTGAAAATGAAAATTAATTCTTTGAATTTTATCAGAATAATTTCTTTCTTCCTTTCTTTTATTTTTCCATCTATTTTTCATGGTATTTTTGAGTCAATTCAAACTGAAAAAAAAAACTTTGTTCAGTGTTTGTGTTAGTTTATTTTGCATTGGAATAAAATGCAAAATAAAAGTGGTTTTTCTTATTTTATGAACTTTCCTTCAGGGCGTGTACTGTCGTGAAATGTGTGTGGTCGACCCATTTATTCGCCAAGTGAAAATTCGAAGAAAAGTCTTGAAGAAATGAAAAGAAGTAATACATATACGTATATGTATTTATAGATATATAAAATATATATTAATAAAAATATAAATAGATACATAATTAAAATTTTTCGAATTTATTATATCTTTGGTTTGGTATTTAAATTTATAATTAATAATGCGATAAGTTCAGTATTGGATATTTTATCGCAGCGTTATAATTTCCTTTTTCATTATTGCATATAGAAAAAAAAATACGGTATCATACAGTTTTTATATCAGCACTTGAATACACAGCTCATTTAATGTTTATATACATTTATTATTTAATAATGCATTCATTCTACATGAATACAAACTCGACAAATAATTTATTTATTCGCACACAGGATAAAAATAAACCAGAAAAATTTATTCATTTTAACATTTTGAAGTCTATCGATTTTTTTTTTGTTCATAACCACGCAGAAATTATATGAAACAATTTTTTTTTTTTACAAAATTTTCTATTACTCATCTAACTCAAATTAAAATTTTTTTAAATATCTATATATATTATTCCAAAAATACTAGCACGAATGTGTCATTCCTTGAGTCTCTTTACATCTTCCTGGAAGTCATATCACTCATCTAGATCCAAGTGTACTTTATTTATATTTATAGTACCCAAAAAAAATATGAAAAATTGAAAATTCTGATGAGAAAATTTCAGGGAATTTTTTAAAATAAATACAATAATTATTACAATGTTCCACGTAATGTTATAATATATTTGAATGAAAATAAATTTGTTATTCCAGTGTATTTATAAATATAAATAGATAAATAAAGAGATAAATAAACAGAAAAAAGAAGAAGAAGAAAATAAAGAGAATTGATATAGAAATATTTTGCTTTACGCACTTTTTATACACGAATATATTTATATGTATACATATATAGAGCATGTATACAATATATAGTGGGTGGTGTATATGGTGGGAGATATAAAAGAGAGGGGATATCTACAAAGCGGTCGACATCCCATCGCTTGGTCCTCTCTGCGAGTCCGCGCGCGTTGCAGTCACAGTCGACATTTATTACACGACGTTTCATTGCTGCTACGAAAGATATTATTTACAAATTGTATTATATATTGCAACATGGCATTTTGCCATTATTAAATCAGTGCATTGCATTGTTTGGTCCAAAATTTTGTTGCTGAAAAATCAAAAATAAAAGGAGAATCAATTAATTCATTGGAAATTATTGAGTAATAAAGAAAGAAATTAATTTAATAAAAATTTTTTTAATTGATTGAAAGACTATTTTGAATTAATTTTTTAAATGACTTCTTTATCTGAGTCTTGAATTAAATATAAAATTAACGTGACCTAAATTTAATTAGTTCATTGAATTAATATAGTTTATTTTGTTAATTATTAAATATTTTTAATATCGGAATAAATATTTTTAAATATTATATCAAATAAAAATTTACGATAAAATTATACAGATAATAAAATTTAAACTCGTTTGAATTTATTTAATTGACTGGATTTTTAATTTATTATAGAAAAAAAATTCTTGAAATTTAAAAAACAATTTTTTTGTTTAATTAAAATTCGTGGTGTGTTATTTTTAATTATTATCGTAAGTGTATTTAGTGAATATGCCTGTGATTTTTTATTGAATTTATTTATTCAATTATACATTCACGGATTGTTATTTAATTTAATTTCATTTGAAAAAAAGTTTAGAATAAATTAATATATCGAAGAATCGCGATTATTTCTTAATTAAAAAACAGTTGGCGATAAAAAAAAATTTTATCAATTATGCGTAAAGTGACAGTGATAATGAAGAGCCGGGCTATTATCAGCTGACTAGTCGAGTTGTTCCGCGGACGAGCGGGCATTTATGAAGCAAATCGTGACAATAATAGTCAGGTGGACACTGATCGACGACAGGAGGATCGTCATAGGTGTTCAGTCATGACATTCACCACGTTATTTAATAACGACAAATCTGCTCTTGCCAATAATTCAACAATAATGAATCGGTAAATAAACTCTTGAATAAAATCATTTTATATTATAATAATATTCATAATATATTATAATATAAAATAATAAATATATTTTTTTTCCTGTTTTTTTTAGCATAAAAATATCGAAGAAAAAAATTTGACATTTGGTTTAATGTGAATAATAATTTTCCAGGCCAAAGGTGTATGTAAATGTATTTTGAATCAAAGTCGAAAGATTGTCTAAGCAGGCAAAAAAAAAATAAACGTATCTTAATTTTGTATTAAATATTTTTTTGTTTCGATTTAAAATATAATACATTCATTATTTTTTTTTGTCCACCGATTTATCACGTGGATGAAGGTATTTATTATATTAATGGTTGAGATTTCGTGTTGTGGTGGTGGATTTTATGTTAAAGTAGAGAGATAATGGCCTTGAAAATATTGGAGGCATGAAATACCACCGGATTTCTGCTTGAAAAAAAATCACCAACATCAGTAGAACAATAAAAAATAAAAAAATAATTTTATGACTGTAGAAATATTATTTTATCTCAACAGTATCAATTCCTCATTGTTTTTTTTACTATAAATAATTATTATTTGTTTATTTTTTAATTATTATTCAGTTTGAGTGCACGATGAGTAATTAAAAAAATAATAATAATACACAGTAAATAATATATAAAAAAATTATTGTAAATTAGAATAAATAGATTGATTGTATTTATTTTATATAATAATTCCAGTTGAGTAGTAGTCAACGATCTTTATATTTTACGACGCAGGTAACAATTAAATAATAAGTAATAAAAATAATTTTCATTCATAACACAATATATCCGTATGCGTCACATAAATATATTCATATAAGTATGTTTTAACGTCTGTCGATCCATGACTCGAATATTCAATTACAAATCAATTTATTTCAATTACACATTTATAAACAGCATAAAGTCTTTGTGCGAATGAAATAATGCTACATTAAATTTTTTTTACATGATTCATACTAGTGCACAAAGTGTACTCATATGTACATATACGTACACGTATGTATAATTTATTTATTCATTTTTTGTTCATGCCCTGATGATTACAACTTAACTGTGATGAACAATTTAAATATCAACTTAAAATTTCATTCTATGAAATATTTTAAAAAATATTTTTACTAGTAGAAATTCATGTGAAATATTTTGTAATAATTTTTTTTTATCATTTTTATAATTGTTTTATCACTTTGGATTTTTTTTTTAAATAGTTTATTACATCTGTATTTAAACCGAAGAAGTGAAGAGACACTTTAGGTTCATTAGTTGCTGGAACATGGCCAGACTTAATTTAAAATTCATTTACTAATAAATTATAATTTTTTTCCGTTTGTTAAATGTGTTTAGTTTATTTTTTTTTTGGTTTTATTTGACAATTACACTGACCTACTGAGTATACTATATTATGTTGCAGCATGCAATCTAAAATCTTTTTAATACACATGAGCATATTTTCTTTTGTAATAATGCCACGGTGTATTATTATTTTTTTTATGCTTTAGAATTAATGTTTTATAATTTTTTTCCTTATTTAAATTGATGAATATATAACAGCGATATATTTTCATAGAAGTAGGCGAGGCAAGTTATGTCGAGTGGCAGTCAAGGCTATAGAAAGGCACTGTTAGGTCTGGGCTATTCACCTCGACACTCATCTGCTTCGACATATTATATTTGTTCATTATATAATTTTTTTTTATACCGTCTGTTTCTCCTTTTTAACTTCCGCAAGTTCTGCAATCTTTTGATGAATTAAAGTAGGCATATTCTGAATTAAAAAAATCCAACAAGCTGAGAATTCACATTGAAAACATCACTATTTATTCCAAACACAAAAATATTCAAAACAAACTTGAGCTCTATGGAAAAAAAAAAAATGAAAGAAACGAAATGAGAAAAATTTCTTTATTACACTTTTGTTTTATTCTTCTTATTTCTATTTATAATGAATAAAAAAATGTTTAATATATTAATTAAATAAGTAGTATAAATTAATTTAATTAAATGTTTGAGATAAAAACTTGGAGATTTGGTTGGATAAAATTTATTTATTAATTATATTTATTAATTAATTTTATTTATTTAATTTATTTTTTATTTTTTAGTGTAGTGTTAATTGACAATGGTAGATGGGAATTATATCCGTTAATTTTTCCATCTACCCACGACTAAATCCTCTAGTACAAAAGGCTTATGTACTTCATTTGATGCTTCTCCATTTGGTATACATCTATACAAGTATTTGTATCATGTATACATGTGTATTAAATGGACAATTGTCTAGTGAGGATAATGGCTGGCCCAGATAGAGATTATTGTCAATATCATTAAAGTCACTGTTATTATTAACATGATTTTATAAAAATTATTGCTCTATAAAAGATATAAAAATTATAAAATATCATGATAGAATTTATTTTTATTTTATTAATTTAAGTAAGTGTATATGTATGTATATTTATTTTTTTTTACAAAACGTACTCTGGAAAGTTTTTTTGTGTTTCTTTGAATAATAAACTAAATTTTGTATTTATGACGTGGTTCCATGTTTAGACAATTTATAAACATATTTCATACTGTTATCACGTTTTTTAATTTTTTTTTTCATCAGTAAATTTCCATGAGAATATTAGTATAAGAGTTTTGTGAAATTAAATACACAATGGCATTTATGACATTATTACGTTGTTACTTTTCATCAACAAGTGAAAGATAATAAATATATATGAATATTCAAATATTATTTTTTCATTTATTTAACTTCAAAATTAGGATGTTATTATCTTGATTAATATGCATTTAAAAATAGAAATAGGTCATTTATATTGACTTATTTATAATAATTTATTTGCAGAAAATTACATTGGTCTGACCTTGTTCGGGTAATTTCTACTGTGTGTATTTTACTCTATATGACATACTAAATATAGATAAATTTCAATTATCTATTAATAATTTTTTTTTTTTTTCAATTGAAATATTTTAATTGTTTTCTTTTATTAATTTTTTATATATTGTTGCTAGTGTTTATTTGTAAATTTTTATTATTTAATTACTTTTTATATTTTCACTGTGATTGTTATAATAAAAAGTAATACTTATATTTATATAATGTGATGATAATATTCATGAAGATAAATATTATGTAGGCGCCATCTGGGCTTATCTTTATATTCTCCCACTTTTGTGAGAGACCAATGAATGAACATAATCAAAATAAAATAACTGAATGTCATTGGAGCTTACAGTATTTTTTTTTTTTTGTCAGTTAAACTGAGAATGTGACACGAGCTAAACTGATATTAAAAACTTTCCGGTTGGTTTTTTTTATAATTAAAAAAAAATATATTTATATTCGTAGATAGAATATTAATATAAAAATAGTAGATAAAAAAGTGAACGTGAATAATTTAACATTTTGGAACGCTGAAAATATCGAAATATTTAAAATAAAAAAAATTATTTTTTTTTTAATTTTTTTTATTTATTACGAATGTTTAGTGGTAATGATTATTTAAATATTACAATTGTTGAAGATGTATTCGGTAATAATTTTCCAATAATAATACTGTGATAATTCTTTACAATGATGCAAAAGGAAAATAATTATTTAGGAAAGCTTATAAATAACAAAAAGTGAGTTGCATAAATTATTTATAAAAAAAAAAATTTATAAAATAATTTTCTAGGCTGAACAACACATAATGACAGGTCTAAAGCTCAAAGTTCATAATAAAAAACATTTCATAAACATTTTTTATCTACACGCAAATTTTTATAAAAATGCAGAAATTTTTTTTTTCCTTTTTTGTAATTTTTTTTTTTCACTGCTATAGAATATTTCTCCTCTTCTTTTATTATTTCATCTTTGTGTTTAATAAGTCTGACTCTGAGCAAGCCTCTTTTACCCGGTGCTTTTGTAAAGTACTAAAAAAAAAAAGAGGAAAAAATTTTTTACGAGCTCCTGATTATGTATACATATGCTCATTAAAAAAGTACACGGTAAATGAAAAATTATTGTTTTTATATTATTATTATTATTCCTTTTCTTGATTGTGATTAAACAGGAAAAGTCATATATTTTCAACGTTGACTAATTAACGTCAAATAAAAAATAAAAAAAAGAATTTTATTACAAAAATTTTGTCATTCATATTTAATAACATTTAAATGACAAATAAACACAATACATTTAAATAAAAAAAAATAATTAATACATTTATAATTTAGTGGAATGAAAAATAAAAAATATGAGATAATAATTTGATTACAAAATAATAATAATAATAATAATAATAATAATAAATGTGGGAGTATAAATTTTATTTCACTTCCATATAATATTTCTCATTATTTTCATTTATAATTATTTGTTTATATATATATTTTTTCTATTATTATATATAATTAAATAATTTGAAACTTCGTAAATATTAATATCAGGTCAATGAACTAAACTCTATTTTTCTTTCCTTCATAAATAAATATCTTTGTCAGCCTAACAATTGTTTCTTGCAAGAGGATAGTAACCTCTAACAAGAGATCCCGTTTAAAACGTTTCAGAATAATTTGCACAATTGAAACGAGCGAATATACATGAGTATACTTCTCACTATGCAGAATTCCTTTGTTTCGGAGATAAGAAAATAATGAATAATTTAAGAAGAAAAAATTAAATAGATAAATATTTGAATCGGAAATTAAATAATTGATGTGAAATAAATAAATTGTAATTTTATTTATGAATTAAGTATAATGGAAAAAAAAATTTTTCTTTAGTAAAATAATATTTTTTTTTTTATCTACTAAAATTTTTTTTAACGTCTTAGTTATTATCAAATTAATACGCAGATGTCTGCAGGCGTAAAGATATGAACTTGAAGAAATAACATTTTTATATTTTGTATTATAATGTAAATGTGTGATATGAAAGCAATATTTCACCCTAGGGTAATGGTGATAAAGTTGAAGAATTTATTAAAATTGATTAAATAAAATTTCATAATGGTATTTATGAGTTTGATAATATAAATGCATTGTATTATTTCTATTTGTTTAATTTATATTTTTTTTCCAGGCCCAATAATGTGTCCGGTGAGGAGGGAATATTAACCGGAAGTTTGGGAAGTAAATTAAAATGTCCCACGCCAATATCACGTTTAAGGGTAGAAAAAATCGAGGGTGGATTGATGGTTGCAGGCGTTGTCATTGCTGCTAATTGCCAAATTGCATTACCGGCATTTGGATTTTTATTTATGTTTGTTGGCGCTGTTTTGACCGGTGAGTAAACAAATTATTTATTTATTCAACAAATAATTCTCAACAGAATTCATGATTTGATTATTTTTCTTTGTTATTTTTATTTACTGAATATTTATGTGTATATTTGATTTAAATTTGACTTCTTCATGATGAGTTGAAATTATCTTAAATTTTGTGAATTTCAAATTTACAAAGTCTTTGTTCAATTATATTTTATTCTATATTTTTTTTTTTATTTTCAATTGTAAAAGTTCAAATGATATGAAGAATATTTTGCTCTATTTTATTCTTCTAATAAAAAATTAATATAAATATATTTTCATTTATTTTAATATTACAATTTTATAAATATTATTAATTGGATTATTTCCAAATTCGAGTAGACATAATTTATTGACATAATTACAATTTTATATGATCATATTAACCTGTCATTAATGGGTTTTGCCTGCCTAATCCAATTAACTCGTTGAACCCCTATCCACGTAAATTAACATTTGCCAACGTCATTTTAAATTATAAAACACATTTCTAAATTTTTTATATACTCCATTAAAAATATTTAACTCATAAAAATTCGATACACCAAAACAATTATTTAAATAAAGTTTCCACGATAAAAAATATTTAATTAAAAAAATGAGAAAAATATGTTCTAAAAATTGACGAGTAAATTCATCAATATTTTCTGTCTCTACATATTTATATTATTAAAAATAATACCTATATCCATTGTTTATTTTATTTTCATTCACATGTCAAAGATAAACATTGTTATATATTTATTTGTATAAATAAAACATATGCAGAAGCAAATAAATATATACACTGCAGTTTATGGACCTATAGAATTTTCAAATCAATGTTCGATTTCCAATAACATCAATAAACATAGATAAATAAAATCCATTGGTGTTATAATCCTCATATTACTTTTACAGTTTATAATTTAAATACATTTTCATAAAATATAATTTTTTTTCCTAAAATTATTCCTATAAATATTCATACAAATAAACCTAATCTACATACCATATCACTCTCCTCATCCAACAAAAAAAAATAAATAAATTCACATAATAGAAAAAAAAATATCTAATTGAATAAAAATATTTTCTAGTATTTATTTATTCCAAGTAATTCTGCTAAATTAAATTAATGAAATCATAGTAGTTTCGTGCAAAGCACGTGCGTTAATCTCCGTGTCGTCTGTGCCCCTGAATAAATAAAAAAAAAACAAGGCACGAATTTTTTTTCTTTGTTTTCAAGTCCTTGAAAAAATCTTTGAAGATTTTAACTACTATGGCGATGTGTATGTGTAGAAAAAAAAATCTATAGCAGACGGGAATCGCATTGTGATCAGAGCTGATGAAGCCCTACAACAAAATGAACATGTCGAGTTAGATTATACGTATAAATATGTATGGGTGTGTGAATATATTCACGTGTACACGTACATCCAAAGCAAAAGAAGCCTTGTGGTGTTGTAACATTGTGCGATACAATGTGGATTTTTTTTTTTTTTGATAGAAAAAAGACAAAGACAACAGAAATGAATATATATGAGGAGAAGAAAAAATAAATAAATACATGCTTAATTGTTTCTACAAAAAAAAATTTTTTTTGTTTAAAATTTATTTTTCTTCCTTCTGTTTTCATCACAAAATACCTGGGAATTTAATAACAAAAAATGAAAGAAATAAATTTTTAATTAATTTCTTTATCATTCACTATCACATCAAAATTTATTAATTCAGTTATTTTACAATTATGCAATTATATTAGCGAAGAATTATGAATAATTGATAAATAAAAAATAAACTGAAGAATTTGGTTGAGAAGCAAAAAATAATTTTTGATGATAAAATTAAAATTTATTGAAGATGTATAGTGAAGTTATGATATTTTTTATGTCGTGGCAATTTGAGAACCTCTATGACGTGTTGGAGGCCACTGAACTGTTGCCAAGAGTCTTGTTCATAGGCGGAAAAAAAAGTGGGAGCCGTAGGAGAGTGAGAAAGATTCGAATGAGAAAAAGCTGAAGAAGAAGATGAAGAAAGAGCTGAAGAAGAAGAAGAAGAAGAAGTAGAAGAAGAAGGGTCCACTTGTTCGCAATGCAACAGCTGGTCGTTGCACTGTCATTCGCGTGTAAAAGAGGCTTCGTGAAGATCAGGCAGCTAGCAACCCAATTTATCACGATCTGTTCGATCAATTTTAATTTATTTTCTCACTAACAACCGAAGAAAAAAATATTTCATATATGTTTAATATAATTACATGTGTACTTTACAGCTGCTAGCATTTATTGTGAATGTATTTAAATATAATAATATTATTCATATTGCTGGAAAATTGCGTGCGGAATTTTTTATTTATTTATATATGTATATGTATATGCATATTATTATTTTTTTTAAGATAAAGTCAAGTGGGTTATTTATTTCATTCATGAGATAATTTATTTAACTAGAGTAATAAAAAGCCATCTGTATGCTCTACTTTTTGATTTAATACAAAAATTTTTTTCTTCCTTTTCTTTCAATCTTTTTCGTGGTGAATGAATATTCAAGGAAAATTCATGCCACGAAGAGTAGATAAA
The DNA here is from genome assembly GCA_030347285.1 of Microctonus hyperodae. Classification (NCBI taxonomy): domain Eukaryota; kingdom Metazoa; phylum Arthropoda; class Insecta; order Hymenoptera; family Braconidae; genus Microctonus; species Microctonus hyperodae. The sequence continues at coordinate 3,510,490 of JAQQBR010001831.1, forward strand.
AATATTATTCATAATAAAATTCGTTAAGAAAGTTATTAAGTAATTTCAAATTATACAAAAAAAAAAACCTCGAAGAAATCTTTGATAATCTCGAAGAAATTAATAAATACAGTTTCTCCATTATTTCATAGTTAAATTGATAAGAATATTCAAAACAATGTGATAAAGTCGAATTGATCATGATTAAAAATGAAAAAAATTTATTATTTGGTATTTTATATAATTTTAATTAATTTATATAATTTTTTTATTTCAGCTGCATCGTATCGAGGACCAGGCGAGGACGAAGACAAAGATTCTTATGCAGCACGTATAGCATTCACTGGCAATTCACGTATTTTAGGACCAATCTGCATTGTTATTGGTGCATTGATGCTTGGTCTTGGTGTATTACTGTGTACATTGACGAGACGAGCACGACGTCGAGAACGACGAGTGGGTTTCCATTGTCCATTGCACGGTGATTTTTATCCACTAGGACCGGTACAAGGCATCAGAATGCTTGGTGAATATAAATAAATATTAAAATAAAAAAGAAAATAATAAACATTTCATCTTAACTAATTCCTTTATGGATAAAATAAAATTGATAAATGTATATTGTAAATACATTTATAATAACAGCAAACGAATTGGATTAAATCAATCTGCGATGATTTAACATTTTAAATAGCTCCATATTCTATTGATTAAATGAACTATTATATTAAATATATTTATACATTCATGCAAATACATATGCACAAGAGTATTTATTAATATGTCAGGGTATGGAATGGTATATTTGGTGTATTTATGTCTCTTCTATCCGGGCGTTGTCTCCTCTTTCCTGTTCAGGCAATAATGCGAGGTTTGCTCGACAGCACAAAGGGAGACGTGCATGATGCGTTCAGTTGTAACCAGACACTGTAATTGATGGATGGAAGAGAGAAAATAATTAAAGTAGAGAGAAAGAATTAAAATAATAAATATATTTTACTTGAAGTATAATATAGAGTTGCTCTAAATTTTTATTTTATTTAGGAAAATTTTATGAAATATTTAAATATATTTGTATGTATAAATATTTAGAAAGATAATTATTGAACTGTCAGCGGGGGTTATTAGGTAAATTTTATGATATTCAACAGTTTTAAATGAATTTTTTCGATGGTTTTTTGGTTTAGCTGTTGTATGGATTTTTAAATTTAATTATTCTAGTTATATAATTGAGGTTTCGTCGATTTATTTTTGAGATAGATGTATCAATAACAATTTTAAAACACATTTAGATGCATATCAATATTTTCAAATCGTTAAAATTTTTATTATTTTAGGCATTTTATTATCACTAATTCTTATTCACTTATCGACGAATTGGAAAATAATTAATGGTGTCATACAGGCTTGAATGTATTTTAAAATTCTATAAAAAATAGATATACACATTTAGTTTTTTTTTTCGAATTTTCTAGAATGATAAGATTAAAATTTTTATAGTAAAAAATTTTTTTATCATTAAAATGTTATATTATTTTTATTTAAATTTGACGGAATTAATTTTTTTTTTAATCCTCGGTGGATTTTCATTTCAATATTATACCTTCAATAGAATATAAAATAACTTCTTTTTGTGTTTTCATTTTTTTTCCTCTCATTAATTCAAGTCTTTTCTTTTCAGTATGCGCACACGTTTCTGGAAATGTCGTCGTGCTGCGAATTTTTAATCATATAATAAAAAAAAACTGTATAATACGATGAATAGCAAACTGGCGGAATAAAGCACTTCCATCTGTCGAGCTTTAACTTTCCTTTTTCACTTTTCATCGTATGGGGATAGGACAAAAAAATATTGGAGTTACATATACATATGAATACGTATGTATATGTATACATTTATAGCGAGACATATTTTTTATTCGTGTGTATGATTGAAAAATTCATGGAAGAGAATGATAAGTGAATAAGAAAATATTTATATTGTCTGATATGTACGATACATTTAGCAGTAAAAAAATGAATGTATTTTTTATGGACTTTGATGTGTATTCAACTGCTTTTTAAAGTTCCTGTTGGTTTTTCAATGTGCAATGTGAAGTTCATGACCTCGAAAAATAATTGAAACAGCAATTTTAAAGATTATAAAGTAGTAAAATGAACGCTAGGGAATAATAAATTATTAGAAATTATTTAAATATAATTTTTTATTCTAACGAAATTCAAATATTTCTGCGTTGATTGATTCATTTGTTTGATGTTATATTTGTATTAATTATTAATGTGGTGAAAAAAAGTTTTGTATTGACAAAAAAGTTTTCCAATTTTTATTACAAAGTAATAGCAAAGTATTTTCTTATTCTTCACGTTATTTACTTTTCCATTGGGGGGTTTTTTTTTCTTTGTCAAGGATAATAAAATGGAAAATGTTAGGCAAAGATGCTTTTTGAAGCGGATATCGTCGCTAGAGCTTTTAAAATTTTTCCAATTTTATTTTACAATATACAAATGTCGTTTTCATGTTATTATTAAATTCAATTCACTTTGTTTCGTTTCTCTTTATTCATTCATTTTTGTTTTATTATTATTTTTTTTTTTTTTATAAAACACTCGTTGTTTTAATTAAAAATAAAATAATCCAGAAGTTTTCTCTATTCATATTTCCGTGGGAATTTATAACAATGCAATATTTCCAATCTTTTATTTATTATTTCACACCATAAAAAATGTCTACATGAATAAATGTTTCATTTTGTAATATTCGAAATAAATATAAAAAATTGACATATTGAATCGTGAAAAAAAATATGCAACGTGATTGTAACGAATGAGATATGAGAAATAGAAAAAAATATACATTCACGATAGAGAATTTCATTCCCTCAATCTTCAAAATATATTTTGTGATATATCAATTTCAATCTCTTCATTATCGTTCGATCGAATCACTGGAAAATTCCTCCTCCGTCCATGTATATGCAAATAATTCCATTTCAAATGCATTTCCCTTCGTTTCATACATTTGTATGTTCCACGCACATGTATCTACGTATAAATGCCTGAATGTATTACTGAATATACGTTGCTATTCGCAACAAATTTAGCTCGAGCTCAACGAATCCACAAATGAGACCAGTTGATGGCATTTCTGACAAAGATATAAACTAGGCCACGTGAAATTTTTCAGGCATTAAAAATCATTATTTTCTATTTCCTAAAATATCTCCCAATCTCATTTTATTAATTTATTCTATTATTCTCATCTCAAAATTCAATAAAAATATTAAAATAATTTCTAATAAATTTCATATCTAACAATTAATCAATCGTTTCGAATATTTTTCACTTTTATTTTTCACTACTATAGCGAAAGAATAATTTTCCTCCTCAATTATTTCGTTATGTAGGTTAAACAAAAAAAAATTACTATGGTAATTTAAAAAAATTTAGAGGTCTTTTTCTGCCACTAAAGATTTATTTGATTATTGTGATCATAACTTACACCCTTTCCATACATAATGACTCTTCTACATCTCCCAGATCCCACCCCTCAAGTGTCGTCATTTACGTTATATTTGACCCCATTGCTAAAGATCACGTGTATATAGGTGTGTGTATACATATGTGTGTGTGTGTGTCTATGCAGACACTCTTTGAATTCTATTGCACTTGCGCAAAAGTCAAAAGGGGTTGAGGTTTACTGCGAGCAAACTTTACACAATGACTAATATATCACTATTACCCTTAAGTAAATGGCTATTTTGTTGTTATGTAAATTATACAAATAAATTTCCCTTGAGAAGCTACTAAATAAATTTATACATTGATGTTTATAAAATAAATTTTACGTCATATTAAAAGAGCAAATGAATATTAATTTATAAATCAATTATAGAAAATATATTATTAGTTATTAATAATTACTAACATTATTATTTATAATTACATGTATTGAATATGAAAGTTTGTTTTTATTTAATTTCTAATAGGGAAAGCTTGTTCTGAGAAAGATACTGGAATTCAATTCAGCTTTCTCACATGCAAGAAGAAATCATTCAATTATTTTTGTTTTCCATTTACACATGGATTAGTTTTTATTAATCTTAAAAATTTATTTTATTATTTTATTTCCTTGATGAATTTACTTATTTATTTATTTATTTATTTTTATTGTTTAGGTGTGCCTGGAAAAGAAACAGGACGTTGGCCACGTATTCCATGTTTAAAAACTCGCACAACAGGCAAAAATAGTATCAGTAATAATTTCATGAGTACGCACATGGGTCCACCACAATGTCCACATTCAGTTTTAAGTAGTACACGAAGTTCAGTCAGCAGTTCACCATTAAGTCCATGTCCTACACCAATGCCATTTCTTGTGACATCTGGTTCAGTCAGGTATATAACTCTATTCACTTGTAAAATTATAAATACATTCAAAATTTATTTTATTTATTAATAAACAAAAAAAATCTATGTGTTTTATAGAATATAATATGTACAATAACTGATATTAAACATCGTTATTAATTACTAAATAATGATTTAAATTAAATTAAATAATGATAAAATACATATTTATTTTATTAGTTCATTTTAAATAATTATAATATTATTCTGTTAAACTTTGTTATAAACTTGATATAAATGACATGAGGAAATTTCGATGTAAGAATAGAAATAGAATATATTTTCACCTTTGGCGATCTAAAAATATACAAATGTAAAACTTGGTATATATGCATATTTAATGAGGCTATATATGACGGCAAATATGTCGTCGAGGATTTAAGTTGTAATATTTATTCTATTATTTGACCCTGTGACGTCTTGAAAATATTTACACGAAACGTTAATATATGTATTGAAATATTTTTCAAATAACAAAATATTTTTTTTAATTCTCTTGAATGAATTATTGAATTCAATTGAAGGATATTATTTTTATTTAAATAAATTTTTAAGAACGTTTTATAATTAACGTAACAATCAATACTTCACTACTGTAAAGCTCTACATATATATAAGATACTCGTAAAGTTCTTCGTGAACGCAAACAGATTTTCTGTTGTTGGTTTAGAGTAACTTTGAGTTAAGTGAAGATAGGACGTCGCATCAGTGAGTGGAAAAATGTAAAGATAAAGCAAACTATCGTTACACAAGCAGAACTAATACTGGCACTTTATAAATTATTCAGCTGTTGATGTTGAATTGTACTTGAGACCGACATTTGAACATACAGAATAAATGGCGATGTAAACTTCCGCGTTTGAAACATTACAAAATTATGACGAATATATATATCAGAGTTTAATTGGTTAAATAATGTATATTTTCTATTTTTTATATTTTTCATTATTTTTCTTTGAAAAAATTTTTTCACTGTGCTGAATTTTTTTTTTTTCATTAATGACCTGGATTATTACGCAAGAAAAAATTATTCCTGATTGCAATTTTAGTTGAGACTCTCAGAGAAAATATTTATAGATTGATGTAGACCTAGAAATGTGAAAATACTGCAGGCAAAAGTTTAATAAATTTAAATCAATTATTATTATTATTATTATTTATATTGTATTATTATATTTGATAGACGGTGTTTATATATTATTTTAAATTATCATTTATTTTTTATTTGAGGAGTTTATTGTTGTTATTAATATGTGTAGGCGTTTTAGAGAGACTATCGAGACATTTATAATTTTCAGATGAGTTGGTAAAATGAATATATATGTAGAGATCTAACATTCTTTATGTGAATTGTGATAGAATGAATTCTGTCGCCCTCTTTCCTTTGACAAAGAGTAATAGGGTTCACTCGATTCTCCACTTTTTTTTTCATTCTTTTTTTTTCTTTTTTATCGCTCGAGCTATGAGGCCATCGACTTTCCATGATGACGCACATTAAAATCAAGTCATATGACCTTTTATAACATCTCGAGAATGATATTGGAGCGACTGAAGCAAGAAAAAAAAATTGAATAATTTGATTCGAAAATTCCAACTCTCAATGATTTTTCTTTGGTTATAAATATATTCTAAATTACATATAAATTTTTTTTAAATTAACAATGGTTTTACAGATGATCTAGACATTTAACTATATGCAATTACTGTAAAATATTTGAAAATATGAATTGAGAATTATTTAATTTAATTTTATTGTACATTTTTTCTTTCATTATAATTCACATCTTCTTTTGATTTATTGAGAATATATTATTAATTTTTATGCATATGTATGTTGTGTTTAGCAGTGGGATGGTACAGAGTGTAGGAGCAAATCTGTCGCCAGACCAAACCTTTGGATCGATCCGATCGCTCTCAGTGACCCGAGAAGTCGCGAGCTTCCCCTTATCGAGAACACCCACGCCACCGCCTCAACACAGGTTTGTTTTCTATTCGCTTTTTAATTTCCTTTTTTATATTTCTCCTTGGCTCTAACTATCCATTTCATCATTCTCTCTCGTCTGCCATTTTCTTTGTCAAATAATTTGAAATTGAAAAGAAGTATAATTAATTTTATCTCAAATAAATTGAAGAATTATTTTTTTGTATTCTCTTCTTCGAAAAAATTATCATTATTAATATCTTAAATATTTTTCTACATATTTTCAATTTCACCATTCGAATTCTTATTAAATACATTACATTTTTTTATGAAAATTAATAATTATTCATTGTTTCTTAATCATCAAAGATCAATAAATAACATGTAATTTTTATTTTATTTAATTATTATCTTTGGTACTGCACTTTAAAAAAATTCCCATTTTCGATACGTTTAATGTATTCTCTTAAATTAAATTAAAATGAAAAAGAATAAAAAATAATTAGATGATTAATTTTAGGTCATCGTTAGCAGCAAATAATACTGAAGATCTCATGGGTGTAAACAGTCCACTACATGAATCCTCTCCACGACCAGAAGTACGTGTGATAGCACCATCACATCGACCATCATCAGTACTTGCCACAAATTCAACCGCGGGTAATCAATCGAGTCGTAAGTCCGTGAGCATTTTACTTCCTGAACACATAATTGGATGACCCCAACATGGCTTCATACACCGTTGTGACGAGACGCCATTATCAATGTAAGAGCGGTATGCAGCCATTATCCGCTAGGAAATATTACAACAGAGAGATGAAATGAAGGAATGAGAGAAATAAAGACAATGCGAAAAGGAATGAAAAATTCATTTTATGAAGTTTTCATTAATATTTATTTAATTATTTGCTCTTGTAAAGAGTGCTCAAGACAATTAGATATATTTCTTCTGGATTGGCAGCTGCTATTCTTCTTGACCTTCCCTTTCTGCTTCATCATTCCCCATATAGATATCTGGAGAATTAGCCGAGTAAATTGACAATAATCGATCATTTGCTACTTGCAAAATAGATGTTTTTGAATTATTCACAATTTTTATATATTTATTTATTTATTTTACTATTTGGAGAGTCGAAAACGCAAATCGATACTACTCATCTTGGCATTTTAATTGAGTGAAATTAAATTAGCTCAGGATCGCAATAGTTAACAAAAAGCAAACAAGAAACCATGAATTGAAAAAAAAAATTAACTTGACCTCTTTTTTTTTGGTTTTTGTAATAAACTTCTCCTTTTATTTTATGAAAAAAAAACATTCCAACTCCATATGGCAATCAGATATGTATAAATTGCATAACAAAAGGGAAGGAAAAAAGAAGTGGAAAGTAAAAATGATAAAAATAAAATCGCAAAATTAATATAATGAAATAATTATTGGAAATATTTAATTGATTTTGAGTTTATAATAAACAAAGAGCCTTGAGTTGAAATTCAAATAATTATTCAAGAAAATGATAATTATAATATTCATTTTCTATCAAAATAAAAAAACTCATAAAGTAACATTTGAAAATATTACCATACATCCTTATAAATATACAGTGCTCTCAGAAATTTTCGGCAAATGAATTTTATTCATTTAAAAGTAATCTTCGGCCTTTAATTAACATGACGCCAAAATATAAACCACGTACGAAAATATAAAGAGAAAAAAAATCACTAAAAAAAAAATGCATATAAATAATTATTTAAGTTTAATAATAAGATACTCCATATTTCGTATTATGCTCATTTTTTCTGCCTAGATTCTGTAAGTTATCCACTCATCAAAAGAGAAATGAAAATTAATGAAATTACCATTCATAAATAATTATTAAACAAAAAATAAAAAAGTAAAACATTCAAATACCGAAAAAAAAAAAAAAATTATTGCAGGCAATAAATAAAATTCTCTTTAACAATTAAATAAAATTGATGGTGTGACCAAGGCAGACGAAATTGTAATCGATAAGAGTCTAGTCTCATGTATATAATAATAATAATTAGAATAAAATAAATAACAATATTAATAATGAAAATAAATAATTAAATAATACATTCAAAGTAGGTAGGCGAAAATGAAAGACACAAAGGTGTGACTTGAATTGCAGGATTGGATAAAAAGAATGAAATTAAATTGAATAGCCAACAATGAATTCAAGTTTATCCCACGCAATGAAATATAAGAGAATGCAATAAACTGAGAAGTATCAAGAGTTTCAATTGAACATGTCGTTTTAGAGCGACTGTGATATAAATTATAACGCACTTCAACTACAAATTATTCCCGCTCTAAATAAATATACATATATGTATTTATATATTTATATAAATGTATATTGAATGAATAATATAAATATATAAAAATACATATATGAATAATTATGAATCATCAATAAGATTACGATTAAATATTTAATTAATCTTACGTGAAATTTTTACATTGCACTGTATAAATTTTCATTTGTATACTCGTGATACTTCTTGTGGAGAAAATATTAAATAAATTGAATGGATAGGAATATTATTATGTAGAGTACGATTGGAATTTATTGGACAATATCTAATACGACTTTAAAAATTTTTAATTAATATTCGTATGTAGCTCAAAACCAATATAGTGATCAATGTTAATGTGGGTAATGTTAGCACACTGCGTGTGAAAATTTTAGCAATGGATTGAAAAATTGTTTTTATTACGGATTAATTTGAATTCGTTATTTTTGATTTTGGAAATTATATGGAAATTATGCAGATGTGTAATTGGGAATTTTTATTTGTTTATTAATACTGTGGTGATTTCAATTTTTTAGTACATTGCTTTTGTCAAAGTATGTGTGTGTTTGTAATTGTTTTTCGAGTGTCAATGAAATAATTTTTCTAAAATCGTGCGAAAAACTTGTGGCAATTAAAAATGTGCCGAAATTATGAAATTATAGCAGCTATTATTATAGTGCTATTAATTTATATTTATTTGCAATTATGTTAGTGCTGTGGAGAACTTTGAGATAGAAATTAATTAGAATGAAGAAATTACGAAATATCACAAAAAATATAAATTTTTTGGTCTTAACAACGATTATTGTCAGTAATTTTACTATGAATGTTATGATAATTGCAATCATTTTACAAATTTTGTCAAAATTTTCTTATAATCTGTGATGCAAATTTCGCACAATTTTAGGAAAATAAGTGTTTATACTCTGCTTATTAAAGTGTCTTTATGGCACTTGATGCTGCAAACTCTTACACTCAGTATCGTGAAGTTGCACTCTAGAAACTTGGTACATAAGTAATTATTGCAGATGAGGAAGCTTATGAAATAAGAATAAAAAATGAAAAAAATGAAATGGTAAAAAAAATATTAGAAACAAAAGCGATAATGTGATGTGAGGGTAAATAAAAGCGTGTGCCAAAAAGAAAAAAAATCAAATAAGAAATATAAAAAAAGAGGAAAATGCGCCGAAGCTATTAAAGAAAAAAAAAAATATTCAATATAAAATAAAATGATGGAATCCTCTCGTGGATTCGCGAAGTCATCAATAATATCGAGTCTGTATTTCTATAAGTGGAATAACGAGGGTTTTTTCCTTTTTTGTTTTCATGCGATTTTAATACATAAAAACATCCGTTCCATGTTCATATAATTTTTTTTCTATTCATAATACTTGAGTAGAAGAGGAAAAAAAATTAAAAAATATGTCAATCACTTTGAAATAAAAAAAAGTTATTGATTCTCGTCAACATGAAATTTTTTTTTTTTAATTACATTCTTTTTTGTTTATTATTATTATCATCATTATTTTTGTTTCTTCGTAATATTTATAATAGAATGGCAAATAGAGTGAAAGATAGAGTGGATGAAATATTAATCAAAAAGTCTACGATCTTTTTTATACCACAAAAAACAAAAAAAACAGATTTTTCTTTATTTTTTCGGTTTTACTAATATAAATTGCAAAAAAAAAAAATTAAATAAAACTCACTGTAGACTTTTTATCAATTCATTTTCGAAGAGCGTGTGATAATAAGTTTAATAAGTTTTAATCAAATATAAATATAAATTGTTTAAAAACAGAAGAAAAAACATGTGAAGAAAAGAAAATTTTAATCTAAGTAATTTCCATCTAAGATAAATTAAAGAAAAAAGTGAAAAAAAAAATGATAAAAACAACATGAGATAAATAAAACCGGAAATATTGCTCATAAGCAATAAAAAAAAATATATATATTCACATCATTTTTATAGTTGTTGATTAAAAAGAGGCTGATTAAGATTAGACATTACTGACATTATTATCTTGAATATTAAATATCGAAACAAATATTATAACAGTAATAATAAAAATTATTATAACAACAATAGTGATAATAGTAGTTATTATATTATTATAATTGCTAATTAATGAATTAAATAAAAAATTGTAATCATCGCAGTGAGATAATTTACTTTCAATGCAATGAGGAAAAAAATATATTCAGATATTTCTTTTCATATAATTTTCATTTAAACGCTTTGAATATTACGTCAAAAATTTTTTTAATAATAAATCACACTATCCAATTTCTCAATTCATATATTGGGACTTGGAAAATGTAATAAAGTTCACAATTAAATAAATTTCATTACATAATAAAATATATAATAAAAAAATATTTGAATGACGAGATACAATTATGAATCATCATTATTAAAAACACAAACATGAATTTTAGATTAATAATGTAAAGAAAAAATAAGAAAGGAAGTAGTAACAACAACCATTAAATATATTAATTTCTCATTAACATTGAAAGAAATAAATTAATAACAAAAAAATAAATGAATAAATATAAAAAGTAAAATTACAATTGTAATATTCCTTTATATTAAAATATATAATGTCACAACGAATAAATGCAAGCCCTTTTTGCGTCTGAAAAAAGTGATTTGTATTGTTTCATTATTTGTTAATTAATTAGTTTATCAATCAGTCCACAGATAATTAATTTATTTATTCAAATTTATTTAGTTGTTTTTTTTTTAATTATAATACTGAATTCCTTTGCATTCTTGGTAGTGTTGGCGCCATCTGCCATTTACTTTTTGTACTTAATTGTTATTAATAATATCTTTGTCATAATTTAATCGATAGTTATTTTTCTACTTTTATTCAACTCAGAAATTACGAGTTTATGATTTCCCTTCGTCAATTTTTCACTATCAAAAAAAGATAGATATTAAAAAAACAATTACGTGAATGCAAATATTATTTATGCAATAAAGAATAATGAACAATAGTAAAATGAATCAAATATTTATTTTTATTTTTTATTTGTTACGTTTCGTTTTTCAGCGAAATAAATTACATAATTGTAAATTCGTGAATATATATAGTGATGCATTTTTTACAAAGAAATTCAGAAAAATGCGACGATGCTGAAAAGTTTATTACAGACATATGAATTATTTGATAAATATTTATAAATATAAATATTACTACAGAGAGGACGTACAGAGATAAAGATTTATTTGTTTTTGAATTTTTTTTGTCGCATGAAAATTTTTTTTTGTAAGATATAATAATAATGCGCATCACAGATATGTCGTTGTTTCATAAGTTTGAATTTTAAGAAGAAGAATATAAATTAAATTTGAAATATAAAAATAAAACCATGTAAGTAAATTTAAAAAAAAATTTTTTTTGGTTTTATATAAGTAAATAATTATTGTGACCCAAATAGGGAAAAAATTTGCTATTTTAGAGAAACTATCCAGAGACTATTTTACCTTGGAGAATAAATTCTTATTTTTTTTTCTTTTTCAACCACAAAGTATTATATACATATCAGTATACATACACTTTATGTATAATATATACTCAGGCAAATATATAACATCGTATTTATTACGAATAACAAACATTTGATTAATGCGTGGACATGCTTTAAATATTTTTAACGATATAATTTTTTTTTATATTCTCTCTATTCGAAATTATTTTCTACGATCAAAAACACCCTCAATTTATTTTTGTTTTTGTTGTCAATATTAATATTTCATTAATTTATGGATTTATATTTATTCATTTATTTAAAGACTTTAAATTTTACATCCAACAAATTAATTTTCATACGCTGCCAAATTTATTATTTCATATCATCGATTAACAATTCATTTTGTTTTTGTCATATTTTTATTTTACTGATCTTCGCCATTTTTCCAATTTTACATAGCTAAAGCTTTTGTTGCTTTGTATTTATCTTATCAACTATTACGTAATTTTTCAATAATGCTTGGCTTTTTTATTTATAATATGACAACAAATTAGAAAAAAATACAATCCTGCGTAATAACGCATTGTAATATAATTATTTAAATATATGTATAGGCCTCTGAGAAAATTCGCTGGGCCTCTGAGAAACAATTTTTCATAACAAAGAACAAGATTCATTTTCTTTCATTAATTATTAATTAATATTATTAATATTATTATTTTATTTTTAGTTCAATTCATCATTGATATATTTTATTTTGAGTTTTGCTATTTAATCTACTGCAATTTTTGCCCGTTGTGTTTCATTATTATTGTGGTCTTTACGGAATTTTAACCTGATTATTTATATTATTCATCCCGATTGAAACATAGATATGTTTGTGCTAAAATTTTATATTGTTAATTGATATCTTTAATTATTTTTTTTCCACTCATCCATTTTTTTCTCTGCTATTAGAACAATTGATTTCATTTATTTATTTATTCATTCTTCTCTTCATCATTTTTATCATTCATTTTTTTTTTATTTCATGCATCGTTTCTCGCTATATATTTTCGATTGCCGGGTATATTTTCTCTTTCGAATTAAAAAATTTCGGCACTCGTTTGTACTGGAGTACCGCGCCAATAACGCGGAGAAATAAAGAAAAAAAAAATAATAAACAAATAATTAATTTTCTCACGATCATTAATGATAGCAATAGACATAAAAATATTTTGTGAACACTTCCGGAACATATTTGTGGACATTTTTGTGTGTGTGAAAAGAAATAATTCAATATTTTATCGTTTTTTTTTTAATCGCACAAGTTAAATATAAACATCCCATTAGTAGAATTAAAAAAAAACTATCCATCTATTTCTCAATACTCTTATTTTAAATTGAGCTTGCAATTTATGGCTATAGACCCGTTCGATTAAATACAAAATAAAAAAACTGGTGCATTAATTGAATTATTAATCAATAATAAAAAAAAAAATTATCAAAATAATGTAGTGTGTTTATTTAATATCTTCATATTTGGCAGCTTTAATCATAATTCTCAGACTCTTGCTGAACAAGTTTAAAGCGACGTGGACTCTTTACACACATCGATCCATGACCCTCTAATGATAATCGTCCTTTAGTTTGCAAGTACCTCGTAATGTAACGAGCAACTAACATTTGTGGTCGCTTCTGCCATTCTTCCAAAACCTCTTTAGGTGCCATCAACTAAAACAACATAAAGAAAAAAAATAAATAAATACAAATGAATATAATTATTGTTTAGTAATTAAATTTATTTAATGCTTAATAATTATTTTCAATTTAATTTATATATTACCTGATCACCCTTCAATCTATCGAGTAAAGTAACGCAAACAATCGCAGATTTAATTCCAGCATGATGTGTTAATGCTGCAAAAGCCACAGCTTCCATTTCAATATTAACTACACCACTTTTTTGTAATTTATGAAGGTAATCCATTTTATCAACTTCAGTATATTCACAAAAAGCTCCATCAAGACGTCCTTGACCCTCATAAAAATCGTGTGTACACATTGTTTTGCCAATTACCGTGTCATAAGGATCGTCTGGATTTGATAGAGCATTTATTTCACGTACCAATTGTTTATCCAATTTCGCAGGTCGCCTCACCATTTTCCCAAGCACTGGCTATATAAAATAAAATATATTTCATATATAAATAAATAAATAAATATATAAATCCATCAATGATATAAAATAATTATCCACTAAGTAAATATAAAGAACAAAAAAAAATATTACGAATTATTAGTCTTAAAAATAAATTGAAAATTTTATTTTCTTTAATTTTTATCGAGTTTAATTTTGACTTACCACTTCGAAATAAGGTTTTAACATTCCATCAACTGCCTCTTCACTGATGACAACAGTACCACCCTCCAATCCAACTCCACCACAAGTTCCTACTCGAATGAATATTGGATCTTTCACCCTGGCATGATACATCAGTTTGATAACTTCGTGAAGTAATATTCCAACTGAAGGAATGCCCATTCCGTGCTTTAAATAAAATTATCAATTACTAATACAAATACTGCAATTGATAAAAATTAAATAAAAGAAAAATTGCCATGTGATAATATTTAAAAATATTGAAAATAAATAAGAAAATATTCAGATACAATATTATCAAATCTCATTACATGCTCCAGTTACAATGTTAATTACTCATATTATTAGTCACTAAACGTGCTTGATAAAAAATAATAAGGTGAATTTAATCAGACTTATTTCATAAGTAAAATAAATATAAATATTTGTGTATTATTTTTTATTTCATGAATAAAGAGAAAGGTATGCTTACACTGATAGAGAGTACAGGGCCAACTTTGTACATTGAATACCGATAGGAATATTGGCTGATATCCATTAAAGTCGTTCCTGTTGGTAGCTTGTGACCTATTTCCTTCATGATAAAATAGGCAAAGTTTTCCATTCGCTTGGGTGTACCACCCATGCAAACAAACTGCAAGTTTTTCAAAAAATAATAGACTATAAATTTTTTATTTTTATCTTTTTCGTTTCTTCATTCCATTTCCCATTTTATTTTATGCACATGACAGACATGTATATATATGTATTTATACATATGTGATGGATTAAATGAAGAATTGATTTTTTTTTACAAATAGAGATCAGAGATTAAATAACAATTATAAAACTATACAATATTTGATAATTGATAAAAACAAAATAACAAAAAGGAAATAAATTGATTTATTTATTTTTGCTTGATAATATTTTTAACTAATAAATTAATTAATTTATCAATGTTAAAGTTGATATAAATAACACATCTGAAATTATCTTTGTTTTTTATTTAAACATTAAATAATTATTTCCAGGATGTAAAATGAAGTGATAGGAAAATGAGTGAATAAATGAATTTATATATTTTTCTTTTTTAATATTGAATAAATTTATTTTAAGTGTTATGTAAAATTTTTTATGTTACCTTGATATCACCAAACATTTCTACGAGATCGTGGGAACCACTGCCAAGTGCTAAATGATAAAGAATATCTTGATCCATCAGTTCAATATTTGGATTTCTCAATCGAACAGATCCATCGCTGTACCTAAAGCAAAATTTATTTTCAATTATATTAATATAAAAAAATAAATTCTGGATAAAGTAAATAAAAAAATGTTTCTGAATAGTATAAAGATGTGGAATGTCAAGGATTTTATCGAGTACTATTAAACCTCAAAGTTCGTTTGCCAGGTACTAAAAATTTAAATTTGCATTTGAAAGAAGCAGATTATAAATCGGCCAATTCGAAGCTTTTTATACTAGCTGCTACATAGGATACACAAATTTTTCACTTAAATTTTTTTCACTTGACCTACTTGAAATATTTTTATAAAAAAATATATTTTATTTTTTTACCTAACAGGATTATCATCAAACTTCTCTTGCCCACTATTGCAATTGCAATTATTCAAATGATCATTTGGTAATTTAATATTACAAACATGATTTGATAACTGAATATTGGATACATTTTCACAAGCACAAGATGACATTTTCGATTTTATTTCAAACAATTTAAATTCGTTTATAAAACTCATATACAGATAATATAAATTTGAAATGTAAATTTGATTGATAATAAATGAAATTTTAAAACTGTCTTGTGATAAGAATTAAATAAAGTAATCTGAGCCAATGTTTGCTCACATAATGGTCGCACAGTAACTAACATTGAATAAACTTAAGGCTCAATGTGTTACGATTTAACACAGAAAAAGAAAACTTATTGCCCCACTTCCAACCAAGAAACGACTTTTACTCTTATTCATCAACATACACAGTCATCGGATTAACGACAATTTTACTTAACAGAACCGATCCATTGTTCATAATTCTATAAATGCTTTTATATCCATTATCATCATTACCCGATTGTAGTAATTATATTATTAAAAATGCAAGCTATCAAAATGGTAGGATTAAAGATTCAATAATTGACGTGAATATTTTATTTTCTTCAGAATAATATCATATTCATAATTAAATAATAATGAAATGAATCATTAAATACAAGGCACAATTATAAATATTATTCATAGATATTATTATTTATTATTTATCTGATAGTGTCAAGGCCTTTTTGTTTATCAACAACTATTTCCATATTAAATTTAATAAACTTCATCTTTCAATTAGTCTTTAATAAATATTTCTATGCAATATTATATATTGCATCAATTTTATAAATGGTGTTTTAGTGACTTTTAGTTTTATTTTATATTGAATAATAAATTATATTATTATGCAAATGATTTTTGTGTTACGTAGGTATTTAATACCTGTGAGAGAATAAATTTAATTTTTTGAATTAGATATGAATATTTCTAAATTCATTGGAATGAATAATTAAAATTAAGCAATCGATTGCATCAACATCAATCATGCAAGCAATTTCACTGATAGAATTATAATAAGTGAAGTACGTGTATATGGGAGCAAGAAATATTCAAAAGATAATTTAATAGACAACAGTTGAGCTGTTATAAATATGTAGGACAGATTAAATTTCATTGAATGCTTTTATAATAAATAAATAAAAAAACAAATATAAACATAAATGTGTCAATCGCATTGTTAAGTATAATAATAAAAATGTCAAGGAAAAACTGAATTAATGTCATGTATAAAATAAAATATATATGTATATTTTTTTAAATTAATAAAAACAAAATTTTTTTATTTATCTCTAAAGATTTTTTTTTAGAAATTATTTATATACTCTGATACTTCAGCAATTTAATTTTTTATATATTTAAAAATATCAATAAAACATTTTTTCACTATTTTTTGTCATTAAGTAAATAAAATAATTATAATTATATACATGAGAAATAATTAATTAAATATAACAAAAGATTAGAGTAATTTAAAACTGAAAAAAATATTTATATAAATTATCACCATGATTATTATTAACACATGACATTAATAATTATGAATATAAAAATTCAATATCGATTTTATTTATACAACAATAGATATTTAAACAAATGATATGAAAAATTTATTAATAAATAAAAATCAATTTTTCAGGTTGTTCAAATGATTATTAAAATTTACAATTATTCAATTCTCATAAAATATGTTAATTATTTTTTTTTTATAAATAAAAATTGAATTATCAGATTGATATATAAATCCTCTCTTAATTAACATCCATCAAGTTTGAGATAATCACTTGAAACATTTCCCTAATTATAAATAAACACCAAAGTTTAATTTGAAAAATCGATAAAATAAATTTTTATTTTCTTCTTTAGAAGTTTTATTATAAATTACTCCACAATTACGATGGTTCAATAAAGCCAACCTATTCAAGTAGGAAATTAAACTATTTCACCAGAGATAAATAACAATGAATATGCACGAGATATTGTGTATAAGTAATGAAACATTTAATTAACATCCTCACTATTATTGTATTGATTGAGTGTGATAAGAACAATTACAATATACATCCTCATTCATATCATATTTAATCTTTACTTCCCTTTCAGTCATTAAATAAATTCCAAACCCAATTAATTTATATCTAATATACAATATACATTTCTCATCAATACAGAATTTTTTAAAAAATTTTTCCCAGCTTTTTTATTCATATAAAAAATATAAAAAAAATACTGAACACAAATGTAAATAGCGTTGCCATGCCAACGATAATATCTCAAGATAGGGTGTGGCTTTTACAAAATCCCTCACAATAATTCCAAAGTGTTATTAAATAATAAAATAAAATATGAAAATTAATAAAAAAAATAAATGAACATTATTAATGAATTTTATTTTTATTTTAATTGAATGAAGAAAAATACGAAATGAGGGTATAGGAATAGTATAGATAACGTTCTCAAAAAAAACTTGAAATTATATATTTATGTAGAAATATGTGTGTATGTGTGTTGCATGTTGAAAGGGCCCTTATTATTAGAAACTGTATCGATCCTTATACTTTGTTACCAACGGGAAATAACCTGACACTATTTCTCTATACAGAACATTCACAAAACATAACTTATATACTAACGTATATTAAATCTTTGTGGGTCGACGATGGCATTCATGGCGGATTGATTTTTTTATATTTATTTTTCTTCACACACTTTCCTTTTTTTCTCATCTACAAAATTACTATCACTTGAATAATAAAATGCTTGTTCCAAATGGTTTTGTTGAGATATTGAACAAATTAATTATTGAAAAATATTGAGCAAAAATTTATTGTATCAATATTTTTTTAAAGATCAACATTTATCAGAAATATAATTAAATATATTTGTGGCGAATAATTTATTTTATTAGATAATAAATTAAATAAAATTTCAATACTGAAATTTTTGTAAGAAAATATTTTTTTGAGTATTATATATAATTTTTAAAAATAATTTTCACGTGTTTGTAAATTTTGTTTGTTTATAATTCAGATGATTTATGTTTAAAAAATGTCATTCATTCATAAAGCAAATAAATAATTCATATAGCAGTGAGATTTTTCATTGAGAACGAAGAATAATTTAAATTTCTACTGAAATACTGACGATTTAAGTAATTAAATATACCGATATTATTTCAATAATTAAACTCGTCATAAATATAAAATCACACTAAGTTCAATAATTCAAAAATTAATTACACATTCATACATCAACATACACATCGATATCTACGTGATAAACATCACTCGTTGAATTAAAAATGATATTCAAAATTTAAAACAAAATTAATATTCCTGATAAGATAAAATAAATTCAAGGAATAAATTTAAAAAAAAAATCTTTCAACTTACTCATCAATTTCATCTTCTTCAAGTAATAGACTCATATTTATATTATTTATTTATCAATTTATATCCTTCAAATATTTATAGTATACAAGATCCTCCAATTTTTTGACACAGGATTTTTTAATTTCTGTTCCTCTTTTCTTTCTTATCTTCCCGATATTTATCAACGTGTTTTTTTCTTTGCAAGTGAATATTTAGAAATGCTGTGAATAAATAACAATATAATTCGATTTGTTTGCGGATTTACAAAGAACAAGATAAAATGCAGAATGAAATAAAGGAGAGATGTGAATAGTTACTGGACACAGGTGTGTCAAACACCAGCTGCTGCAGAGACTATGGATAATTCGCGGTCGCAAATCAACAAAAGTCAGTGGCGCTTGCGCTGAATATTTTTGTCTTCTCCCACCTTTATTTTCTCTCATGAAATTTCCTGTAAAACCAATGTGAATGCACCAATGCTAAATTATATATTATAAAACAAGTTCAAATATTTCAACAAAAAATAACATTCATGATAAATTAAATAAGAAGAATTGGAAAAATTTATTTTTATCAATGTAATGGAATAAAATTAATTTCGTAACTTACCTAGTAAATTACTTAATAATTTATTGATGATGTATTTTATATACTGTGAAACTATTTCAAAAAATTATCACATCATGTGTGTTTGTATGCGCGTGTGTGTGTATGAGTGTGCGATACTGCGCGTGCTTAATGGACAATAGTGGAAAAAATCGATGAAGCGTGAGAAACGCACCAAATTCGATTAATAATTTCAAACATGTAATATATTATAGGAGTTGAAGGTTTTATATTGTGATAAAATTGCATTAATTCTTCATATTTGTTATTTTTTTTATCATTAATGAATATTATTTATTATAAATAAGTTAGAAACATTGATTTCAGTTTTTTTTTCTTTTTCATTTTGGGTTTTGATACGTGTTTACATTTTTTACACACAGAAAGAATTTACCCAAAGAATAAAAAATAAAAAAAGAAAAAGTATTATTAAATTTTTGTTTCATGCAGAAAAATGTATACTTTGTTGTCGTGTGTTGCATGTTACTTTGTTGCTCCTTTTCGTTAATTAATTTTTTTTTTTTTAGTTTTGTTATCAACAAATAATGATTTACAAATAAATTCTAGCCACAAAATTTTCATTTATTTATATAACTTTTGTTGCTGTAGTTGGTAATGTTTTTTATTTTTGTTAATCATTTTCAAAATCGCTTCACTCACACACTTTTGTTATCGTCCATTTTCTTCTTTGTATTTCGAGATATTTTATTTTTGCTTTTTATGTTTTAATAAATAGCAAACGCTCTTTTTATCCATTTATGCATTATCGATAATGAATTGCATACACTTTATTTATTTTTGTATTAATCCTTTATATTTAAAATGTCATTGCACAAATGCGTTTACACTCCTTGCATTGTCACATTTTTATTTTGAATTTATATACGTACACAGACGCACACACGCACGAGCAAATATAATTTTTACATGCTCGTATTATTTATTTTTGTCTATTTTGTTTCATCATTTCCATCATGCTTTAATTCGCTTTTATTTTTTATCTATGCATATATATATTTTATTTCTCCTCTCATCTCTCATTTTGTCACATTCATACACACGCACATGTTTTGACGTGATTCACAAATGTAATATAATTTAATTCAATAGCTCACTCACTCATATTTGCATACACATTTAGCTTTGTAATTTTTTTTTTCTTTTTTTTCCATTAAATTTTCACTTTCGCTCCAATACAAACGCAAAATTTGTTAGTTTGTTTTTTATTTTAAATTAAATGCTTGTCCCTGCTTTTCGCAATTGTATCACGCAAACCCACGCACGTACGAGAAAACGAAGCGGTATTGTTTTTTATTTTTAATTATTCAATAATAATTTTTTTTTTTATTTTATATTTTTCTTGCTGTGTACTTATTTCTTAATATTATATACCTTGATTCAAAGTATATATATCTATATATCAATTTATTTATTTATTTTTTCTCTTCATATGAACTCGATATTTATTTAAAAATCTTTTCAAAATTTTCCTCCACCACATTTTATTTTCTTATTCATCTCAAAATCGAAATAGGTTTGCCACGTTTCATACTGCCCGTTGCGCGTGTGTGGTACAAGGGGTAGCATTGGAATTTAATTATTCAACTTTGCAATAATTTTTTTTTTTTCTATTTCAATTTAAAATTGGCAAATTGAATCCCACAATCGCCATCGCTTTTGTTTATAATCAACATTGTATCAATGGCATTGAATAAAATTTTTTTTTCCCCTCTCATTTTTCACTTTATTAATTGTTTTTATTTATTTATTTATTCATTAATTTTTTTATTTATTAATTATAGTCTTGCGAGTATTCTCTAGGTACGCATTGATTTTTTTTCCTGCTTTTTTTCATCAGTGTGAAGTTTTAATCATTTATTTCAAAACATTCAGTGCACGGTCATGTTTCATTATGTTTTTGTTTGTCACTTTATTTGGTTTTTATTATTTTTTTTTTGTTATCGAACAATAGAGAATACCAGCAGTGGGCAGCGCAGGCAGTGAGCAGTTTTTACATACGTACATTGTAAGAAGTGGATACAATGCGCGAGCGAGGGACATGTAATTTTTCTTATTAGTTTTATTACATTTTTCTTCATTTATTTACAACCAGACAAATTAATTAATTAAATACATTTTTGTTTTTTTTTTCGTTACACATTATGATTAGGAATAATTGCGCGTTATGACAGTGGTTCATGTCTCTCGCTACGCAAATGAACCACAAGATCACGAGAAAAGTAACGCGAGGATGATTCAACCATTATATTTATCTAGAATATAAAAAGAAAATTCAAGATTATATAGTTTAAAAAAAAATATATATATATGAGAAACTTTACAAAAGCGTAAAAAGTAATAAAAAAAAAATCTTACTATGAAATATTGGATTTTTTTTGGCGATCCTCAACGTTACTTGACTCTGTGTCATTGGCGTTCATTAAAGGATGAGAGTGAGCAGAATTAATGATAAATCTGGTCGTTCTCATCTTCAATAATTTTTATTTATTTAATTTTTTTTTTGTTTGAAATTACCTAAAGTCATTTCAAACAGATGTTGTATTACTAATTATTTTGTATAATGTGTGAAAGGAATTTTTGTCTTTCTTAATGAGGGTAATCTCAGGAAGGGAATTTAATTTTTAAAAGGGATTTGGAAAGTGGAAGCTGTTGAAAGGGAGATATAGGAGCACAGGTTGGCATGAAATATTTTATTTTCTTGCATTTTTTGTATTTCTTTTTCACTCGCACACAATTATACTCTCGCTCACACTCTCATTTTTTCTTTCGTACTTATGTTTTTGTTTTAATGCTGTTATTGAAGAGCTCGAATGCTGCATTTTATTTGTTTCATATACATCGACCCTATCTTCTATGTTTCAGTTTTTTTTTTATATTATATAACAATATGTATAGAATGAAAAATTCTGAATTTGAGTCACATGCACTTGGAAAAAAATAATTGAATTATTTTTTTCATAGAGTTTTAAAACAGAATTCATTATAAAAAAAAAAAAAATAATAACTTTGGCTTTATATTTAAACGACTTGCAATAATTACTATAAAAAAAAAACAAAAAAAAAAATACCACACCAGTTAAATGGCACTTACAATCGCTCTCACTTGTGTCACATTAATCGACTACTCCTGTTTGAGATAAAACTCTTTTTTTTTTTAATTATAATTATTATTTATTATTTTAAAATTTTGTCGACGCTCAATTTTCTTTTTAAATTCCAATCAAATTTAATTTTTGTTTCCTCTATTATGCATGAAAAAGAATTTTTTTAAACACACACTTTGTAATTTATTTTTTTTTATTTATTATTATAATATTTTTCGTCCCAAAATCTCTCACTTACACGT
>JAQQBR010001831.1:3540904-3557796 GCA_030347285.1 Microctonus hyperodae
AAAAATTGCACTACTGCATTTATCAAACAAAAAAAAAATACAAAACAAAAAAATTACTCGAGTCATTTCAAAGCGTAACCTTTCTAGCAAAGTATTTTCCCACTCATCTCTATCTCACACACATTCTCTCCCTCTTCTTGCGAGCCTCCGGGGTGGGTCGATATGATGTCGACGAGGGTCTCCTCCCTCACCTCCCCAGCCACAGTACCACCGCCCCGATCCTCCATCCCTACTCGTCATACACTTCATTCCTACCCCACTATCTCTTCTTTACTTCTATCACTCGCCACTGTATCTCTCTACCTACACAAACGCATTGTCCTTTTAGATATATCTACGATATGTATGTGCATCCACTTATATATATACATATATATTTAGTGGTATAGTATATGGACTATGTAGCACGGCCTTCTTCCCATTGCTTCATTCGACACTACGTGCAAGACCACGCGGAAAGCCAAGGTTACTATATTATCCCAGTTGAATCATTAAATAAAAATGTACTTGTAGAATATTTTTAAAAATTAAAAAAAAAATATATAACTGGAAGTTTAAGTAAAATATCAATTGAATTAATTTTTTATATATTTTATTATGATAAGTATATTAATTATTATTTTACAAATTATTAATTATTTGTTTATATAACCTTGGTTGGTAATACGAGTTATGAATTATTGATTTGACTCTCTGTTCATTTTTTTTTATTCAATTATTTATTTGAATATTTTTTTTTCCTTTCTTCATATTCTTTTGCTCTGACTTATTCGTTTTCCCCGATGCTATGTCGATTTTACGTGACTGTAGACATGCAGCAAGGACACAGAGAGTTGAGGATATATATGAGGACTTGTACGGTATGATGAGAGGAAAGAGAAAAAAAGTCAATGAACTATGAACTCGCGCGTGGCAAAAAAAAATCTCAAGCTTTTTTTATTATTGTTTTGAGTTTGCTTTCAATTCCGTTTTAATGAATCGATAATAAATTAACTAAATTTATTAATAGGAAAATTATAAAACTTTAGAGATGATGTAAAAATAAAGAAAAGAGAAATAATATTGTTTCAATGATTGATATGTTTTTTTTAAATATAATTTTTATGGGTAAATAATTATGATATATGTATAATTAAATGGCAGATATTTCGATTTTGATTGTTCTTTTCTTATTTCCTTTTTTTTTTTTCGTGTTTGAGTACAGTATGTAGATGTAATCTATTTTTATCAGTGTAATGTTTCTCAATATAGAAGCGCATTGTAGGAGAGAGGACGCTTGGGCGTTTCCGGTGTCTCACGATGACTCGTTATTCACGTTTAGAATTGCCAACAATCCACAGTGCCAAATAAAGATGAAGAACAAAACAAACAAAGAGAGAAAAAAAAATTTGAATTTGAATTTACACTCATGAATAATAAAAAATAAAGAAATGAAAGTAAAAGAAAACAAATAAAACAAAATGAAATGGAAAAATAATTAGTCCCCAATTTTGATAAAAACGATAAGTTAATTATTATTTAAATTAAAATGAACATCTAATAATATATATCATGTATTAAAATTATCGGAAAAAAATAATATGAATAATAATTAACATGATTAACGCATTATTTTAGGGCGTGGTGTACGTGAGTATCACCGGAGGTTTAAAGTCCATCAGGGCAAAAATACAATTGTTTTATTTTAAATTTATCAAGACACAGTGCACATACACACACACACACACATATTGTCTGTGCATATACGCATAAATTTATTATGACATTATTTCCGAGGCAAAGCGTTGTTGTCGCTGTTAATAAAAATTTACAATCAACCAACCTTGAGAATTGTAGTGGAATTTTAGTCGAGAAAAGTTAATAATATATTGTTTACTAAAAAACATTAACACATGTGTTGACACGTTTACACATACTCTATAAAATTATTTCCAAGTCAGAATTAATTAATTAATTAATTAATTTAATTTTCTTCATATAGATATGTAAAAATTGATAAAATTTTCAACTATAAGAACAAAAAAAAAACAAGGAATTAAAACAATCCCGAGAGTGAATTAAATATAATTATACAAACTCTATAAAATTATTTCTAAATCAGAATCCATTAATTAATTAATTAATTTAATTTTCTTTATGTATTTAAAAATTGATAAAATTATCAACTAAGCACGAAAAGAAAAAAAGGAAGCAGAATAATTCTGAGAGTGAATTAAATATATAAAATGAATATGAAGATAAGAAAGAATTAGTGAAAAAAATAAATAAATAAATAAATAAAAGAAATTAACTGTAAAATATATTTATGCAAAAAAAATTTGTCGAGAATAAGAAGATAAAAATGAGTGATATTTTTATATGGATTTGTGAAAAAGAACTTTAGCCGCGTGTATGGGGTTTATCGACCTGTGTGAGTTTGCTGCAGCAATTGCCTGTTCACAAAACGGTTCCATGTGAATAAACCGTCGGTCGAAAGTCACGCGATTCAACCGTCCAAGTAATCGTCGTTGGCTTCGACGAAGTTTTACACGTATCGATCAAGGCAATACTTCTCTTCACCTTTTCGTCTCACATTTACTTATTTATATTTTACTATTGTGTGTATATTACAAACATGTACCCAAACACAAAATTATATTCATCCAATCTTTTCATTAGACACAAGATTTTAAAAGAAATAACGCGACAAAGAATCGTAGACATAAAAATAAAAAAAAAAAATAAAAAGAAATAATTGAAAAAATAAAAAAATACTAAAAGTTTCCAGGAAGTATTTAAAAATTTATAGGGTTTGTTTTGAACATGATAAAAAAGTTTTGCAGTGTTTTAATACGCTAAATGAAGAATAAAATAAATTAAATACACCGTGCACACTTTTTTTTTCTCTATAAAGTATTTAGCGAAAATAAAATACACATAAATTCAGATATTCCCGTTCTAATAATGTATAATAAAAAGAGAATAATATTAATAGAAAAAAATAAACCAAAAATTTATTTGTATTTCAATTTCCATTAATAAATAATCGTATTTCTTTTTTTAATCACACTTTTTCTCGTTTCCCTCGGACGATTATCAACGAAGCAACATGCGAAAGGAATAATTGAGTCTCGTTAATTGTCGCTGACACAATCCCTACGTGTGCAAATTCGACATCGAACGGTCATGTGTCAATTAAATCAAATATATCACGTGAACAGATTGAAATCAAAATTTACATGAAATTAAACCGATATCCCACGTATAAAAACCTGACAAATAAATAAATCTTTATAATTTCCCCCCATTAAAATATCTCGAGAAAAAAAAAATATTTATTTTCTCCTTGAATTATATATATATATAATTTTAAAAGTTCTAAATATACTATATTATAGTAACATAAATAATAAATATCTCAACATTACAAAGTACGTAAATTCAATACTCTCTGTGCGGTGAATCAATTGCGAGAGGAAACAAAAAAAAAAAATTGGTAATAGATAGGAGGAGTAACAGTACTAGTGTGGTAAGACATCGTATATGTACCACAAACCTACACACACAATTTTCACAGAGAGAATATACATTTCACATATTCGTCGTCGCAATCGCCCCCGCGTGAATCATAATCTCAAGGGCGTCGTACGCGCGTGATCACACACACATACAAATATTATATGCATGTTTTATTTTTTTCTATTATGATTTTCTTTCATGATTTATCAGCAAATATTAAAATAATGTAGGTAAATTTACCATGCTATTAATATCCACTTATTTCTCTACTTAATTCATGAATATAATCAACTGAATACCAAAACTATCAATATAATAAAAAAACCAACAGATAAATATCATAGATAAATAGAAATAATGAATAAAATAATAGAATGCATAAATATAAAAACAAAAATGTATTGATGATAAAATAAATATTTTTGTTTCATCACAGATATTTATCAAATGATATAATTACTATTTCATTTCTTTCATTTTTAGTATTGAATTTTAATTATTTTTTACTTATTTTAAATGATAAAAATTGCGGAGGTCAGTCTCTAGCTTGTCTGAGTCACGAGCTGTCAATCTCACTCACATTTTTTTTTAAATATAAATATACACAAATAATACATACATATTTATCTGAATTATTATTAAATATATATACTCATAATATTATACAGTACATTTTTGTTATTTATACGATGCAACGACAAAAAAAAAAAAGTCCTTTTACAACTGTACATTAAATTCAATTATTTAAACGACAATTAATATTGCGATTTATTAATGATAAAAATTTCAACCATCTCTTGATTTTGTATGAGATAAATAAATATGAATTTGAATATAAATGTTAATTGATAATGAAAAATATATTATACTTACCCAGAAGTAATAATTTAAGTTCTCGCCTTGCATCACGTTTGTCCCTCCTTAATTGTCGTTCAATTTCTTGATTAATGCGCTTTTGCTCTTTGGCCTCTTCCGACAGGCAGCACGCCATGATTCACAATAACAAAATCGAGCCCGTATTGAACACGATCAATTTTAAATATAATACAAATTTTATTATATTTTTTATATATTTATCTATTTATTTATTTTCTATAATTTTTCGTTTTTCTTTTTGTTGTTGCGCTCGCGGCTGCCGAGCTTTTTAAATGCAGCCAGGAGGCGGCGGCTGCTAATACTGCTCGGCTGCCTCGTGTTCTCCCAATATTATCTCGATGCCACAGTGAAAAAAAAATATATATCTATACATATATTTTTTTTCAAACAATAATAATAAATTTCTCCACACTACACTTGTCTTTATCTTAATTCACTCTTCAATTCAAAAACCCCGAAAAGAAAAAAAATAAATAAATTTCACCGTTCAATATTTAAATACTTTGTATTATTATCACTCGTTTTTTTGTTTCTTCAATTATTAAAATTCTCCACACTACTGAAAAACTCCGCAGTCTCTCCAACGTTCACAATACCATCCAATCACTGAGGAAAGAGAAAAAAAATATATAATATATATTTACCCATATAAATATTCATACATATTTGTATATGTAAATATGTATAAGTGTATATGTTTACAAAGTTAATTGAAATACATATAAAAAAAAAACAAATAAAAATAAAATGAAAATAAACAATTGCAAAAATAAAGATAAAAATTGAAAAATCAAATTAAACGATGAGAAAGAGAAAAATGAGAAATTTAATGTTCGGTGCTGCTGCTGATAAAGCTTTACATTCACACGCACCACCCACAATCTCTCACACACTCATATATACCATATAGATATATGTATAACACATACACAAATGCTCTCCCTTTTTTTCTTCTATTTTATTTCTTTCCTCTACTCGCCAATAAAATTTTACACGTCTTTAAATATGCGCACATTGCCCACAACGCCCACAACAATTTTCCAATTCACCATCAACAATGAATTGAAAATAAAAAAAATAAAAAAATATATAACGAAACATAAACGTTGACACATATAAATACTATATTGATAGAAAATGCTCGACAACCACCCGGTGGTCTTCACTAGGTCTCTCACCCTCGTCGTGTATTTTCTACACTATCAAACACAACTTTTCTCTCCTCCCCCACTGCTCCTTACTCTTCTTCTTATTTTTCGTTCACTCTCTTTGGCCCCCGGCGCGGTTGGGTGTGGTAACCCACTATGCTTCCTATCTCCCTCTATCTTACTAAATACCCTCTTGTTCCCACAACCCCCTTCATCCTCTACGTTTTCCGGAGTATCTCTCTTTATTCATTGCACACACTACTGCGCGGAGGAACGACGAACAGCAGCACCATCATCCACGCAGCGGCAGCAATAGCATTAAACGCACAATTTTTCACAAATATTCCATCATTTATTTTCATTTACTGCTAGTATTATCATTATTAATATTACCAATCTAATATTATCATTATTTATATAATTGTATTGAGAAAAATAAACAAATACAGAAGAAAAAAATACATCAACTAATAATATTGTTCTAGTTATTCATTTTAGAGAATTATTCAAAATCGCACCGTTATCACTCGTATTTATTTATTTTTTTTTTACTTTCAATTTTTCTTTTGTGTCGTTATTATTACCCGTATTTATCGAAATATGATTTGAATTTACTTGCGAATTTCCGTTACAAATTTATTCACTGTTCCACAATTATTTAGCAAATGCTCATTGTCACAATGTTACACCGGCTTTTTATTCAACCCCCGCAGCACAGCGCCGCCTGTTATATTTTTTTCCACCCTGTGTATGTACATACGTGTGTGTAAATGTGTGCACAAACATAAATATACATACATATGCATGTATAAATATGTGTTTATGTGTAGGCGATGAATCCTGTTAGTACAAACCAGATTTTACGAAGCCAGACAACAGGAGCTTGCTGCTTGTGCTTTTAGGATCAGGTCGCGCGGCGCACACGTGTCTCAGTTAACGAGATTAAAATCGGCGAAGTAGCGGGGCCACACACACTACCACCACCACCACCACCGTCGCCCGCCCGCGTCTGCCTATCGTGATCAAGTTGGAGAAGGCACGGAGAACGTAACAGCCCGTGTGAAAAAAAATATATAATAACGATAATAATAAAATAACACGCCAAAATTTCACAAATATTCAACACCTCAATGGCAATTTGTACAGAAAATTTTTTTTTTCTTTTGACTTTATTACTTATAAATATCCCGATTATATATTCAATATTATATCGCATTAAATCCAATGAATTTTATTCATTTATAATACTCTCATTTCTTCTATTAATTAACTGATTTTTGAATATATTCGCGGATTTTTGATTTTTTTTTTATCCACCGTCGAATCCTCGCGCGCACACCTCAAATTTTTCTCTCTCTCATTTTCATTTTCAACTCTTTCTCTATTTCATTGCACTTTACATATAACACATACATTACATATATACACATAGATGTCTAAATATATATGTATATATACTGTATATATAGATAAATATACATATGTATATATTTATATTTATGATGTCTTCCTAACCCTTTTGAAATGTCGTTGAACGTTTTATTGAATCACTATAATTTTTTTTCTTTTTCCGTTTGATTGTCCCCGGGGCGTAATTACTTTTGATTATAATTATAATTATTTTCTTGATCTTGTTTTTTTCTCCCTTGCTCTCACAATGCGAATAGCAATGCACTAGATCCTACTGCTGCCCGGTACTGCCCTGCCACGATCGTATTATCCCGGTCTCTTCCATCCATCGGGCGACAATTGGGTGTCGTATGCGGCACTTAAAGCCTATTTCCATTTAATAAAAATGATTTTATTGTATCACAAATATTACAGTGTGAACAATGATATTTATACTTGATTCACACACGAATTTAATTGTGTATTATTATCTATTGTATTTATTTATATAATTTTTTTTCTGTTTTCGGAATGAGTAGTTTTATCCGCCCGTAAAACTTACGCGGCTCCACGGCTGCCTCTCTTGCGCCCCACGGTAACCGCCTATCGCAAGATGGCGTCCGTCGTTACTCGCCTGCCGGCACTCTAATCTCCCTCGCATCGCCGCCGTTATTCGCGCACACGCATTTTCTCCTTTCCCACTATGTACGATTCTATCAATGATGATATATGTATATATATGGAAGCCTAGTTTAAATTGAGTGTGTATTATATATATTATTGCTCGTTTAGTTGTTTGCTGCTGCTCTCTTTTTGACTGACTTGATACAATTTGATATGGCGATGGTGGCGCCACTTCACTTTTCTGTTGGTAACTTTACGCTACTACTAAAGGTTATGTTTTAATTTTTTTTTCTGTTTCATATTATCTTATTAATTTTGTAAACTTTTTTTTTATATTTGTTTTTGTAATGAATTATTGTATATATCAGAGTAGGAGTTATGTGAGCTTTGGATTGTTAATTAATTTATGAAGACATTGTAATTAATTTGTGAATAATGTTCGGTCGCCATTTTAATCGTTGCGCGCGTAAATTTGAATTTAAATTGAAATATGACAAAGTAGAAATTGAAATTGATTGTTAAATGAGAGCGTAATTTTTAGTTTAATTTATAAATGAATAAATTAAGAACGATTTCATTACTAAAATTCCATTCTTTATATATTCTATTTTCTAGCTGTCAAATTTAGTGTCGTAATAAATGTTAATAAAAATAATTGATACTAATGAATTATTTTTTCACCGCTCGATTTATCTTACACTTTTGACATATTTTTTCTGTGGTTTGTTGCCGAGTATTACTCTCAACAATATTATCTGAAAATAAATAAAATTACATGAACACGAATATATCCTCACAAATCATCAATTGAATTTTCCTTCGTAACTATTAGAATATTATACCATTAACAAAATCATTTTCTGATAAACAATCAGAAATTAATTGAATTATACCGCCAGTTTTATTCCAATATTCATGATTATTATAAAATATATTTATCAATTGAAGTCCTTCTTTTAATGAATTCAGTCTCCTAGATAACATAATTTGATCATCTCTTTTAACTATCAATAATACTATGAAAGTATTGAGTAAATAAATGATTAAATAAATAAATAAAAAATAATCGCTATATACCCTTGAATTATTTTTGATAATTCCAAATTTACTGCATGCCTTTTACGTTGATACTTTTGTAAAATTGAATCATATTGTTCATACAATTTTTCTAATTGATTATAATTGACCCTTGGATTATTGAGTAAACATTTAAAATTTTTTATCGCCAATGAAAAATCATTATGTCTCATTGTGTAATCATCAATCAATAATTGCACTTGATTATTGCGAGTTGATATACTCGTCGTGCACATTATCACTATGTCTTTCAGCTGTTGAATTATTTTATTACCATCGAATTCTACCTAAATGAAAAGTATTATTTATTTAAGAAATTAATTTATATGTAATTAGAGATCGAATAGAAAAATAGTGAGAATTTACTTTAAAAATGATACCTGATTAATAATAGAAGTAAAATTATCGGCAAATGTACTGGAAGATTTAACTGGCATTGATGAAAGACGAGCAAATTGTTGACCTAATTTAAAAATACGACAACACGATAAATGCGACAATTGAAGTGATTGTATATGATGTATCAATGCATCGAGTGTGCTCGTAATTAAATTCAAATGTTGTATTAATTTTGTTTGTCGATCATCCGCCAATGATTCATTCACTTGACCATTAATCAATCTCAATTCAATTGATTCACGTAAATGTTGTATATCGCCATTGACATTATTAAATATTTTTGTGGACTTTGATAATTTTTTTCTGATTGCAAATTCATGATTACCACATCGCATATTGCCGCCACTCAATATATTATTATTTGTCTTTGTTTTTATTTCATTTAAATCATGATGTTGAGATGATGTTGATTGTGATTTTTGTATTGATGAAATAATATCGTTATCTGATGTTTTTGCAAAGTTTAATTCATCTCTACGTCGTAATATTGTTTCACTCCAGCGTCTGTAATATTTTTTTTCCAATGCTCGTGACATTTTCTTCAATCTGTTAGCGTATTTACTTCAAACTTGAGGTGTTTAATGGAAAAAAAATATATAACAATACTAACAAACACATAATTATTAATGTAATAATATTGTTTTTTTTTTCTTTAATGTTAGGGTTACGATGATTATGAAAACGGTTATGACTTATGGCTCCAAGTACAATTAAACAACGTGACATAAAAATGAAAAATGACATAACAATAGATTGCTCCACTGATACACTACGGAAACGTCATATATATCACGAAACAGAATTAATATTATCATTATTAATTAATTACATTTAATCAATTGGCAATTTTTATTATTTTTTTTTCTTTTATCAAATAATTTTATTCATTCTTTACAGCAAAACATTTTTAAATAAAAATCAAGCAAGACTAGTTTTGTACAGCACCTTTTCTAAGCCAAGTAATGATTTGATTGATTGAATATTCACTTTAATTCATTTATTATTTCAACATAAATGAATGTTTGTCTATACAGAAATTTCATTCAATTTCGAAATATTAATTATCGTGATTATATGATTTATATATTTATATTCACGTTGCTGTCGTGAAACAGTGGAGCAACCTTTTAAACTATCAACACGTTTTTTCATTTAAAAAAAAAAAATAAAAAAAAAAACAAAAGAACAATCCGCAACGTTCATACTTTCATGTTTCAGATCAACGTAAATATTTTTGCAATTAGAAGGACACACACACACACACACACACACACGTATAAATCTCAAAGCATTTATCAAGTTTGTTCATGAGAATTTTGTTATCGTTGTAATCTATTAATATTTATTATTATTAATATTATTAATATTTATTATTCTTATTATATTTCACTCTGCATGAGGCATTTTATGTATGTATATGTGCCCCAGATGAATTACTCAACTTTATTTCAACGCAAGATACACTGATATTCGATGAAATAATATTTGAAATAAAATTATTTTAATTTCGATGGATAAAATGAATGAAATAAGTTAATTTGATTTGAAAAAAATTTTTAATATCATAAAAGCTCCATTTAATGTATTTTTTTTTTCTTTTTTCGTTCCATTAATTCAACATTCAATTAATGAACTTTTTATTTATTTTTTCATTTATCTACATGAAGAAAATGATCTTTACGTATCTTCAAAGAAATTAAATTTTGTTTAAAATATTATTTTGATTTTATTAAAATTTATTAATGATCTATCAAATTCCGGTGATATCCCTGATAAAGTTGAGTAACGAATCGTGTATACAAATATTCATTTGCAGTGATTGAATTTTGAATACACGCCCTCTTGATATTTTTTATTATTTTCATTGTCCCTTTCTTTTTTTTTATACGTATTATTCCGATGAAAACTATTCATGATTTATTCAATTTTTTACAATTGCTGTTGATTCATTCTATTTTTTTTTCTTACTTTTAATTGCTAATGAGAAATAATAGTGACTAATTATATTGATATTGCTCACATCATTTTTCATACTTCAGAATAAAAAATAATTTCATCTCATTTTATTTTTAATATTTTTCTAATATTCTCAATGTGATATTAATTAATTAATTAATTAATTAATTAATTAATTAATAAAACTTCCAATATTTACTCATTATTTTTTTTTTTTTCATAAATACTTTTTCCTATTCAATTTCATTTATAATTCATTTTAATTATGACAATGTTGTTCAGATTGACGAATTACTGTACATAATATATTCGAGCATTCATTTATAATTAATTATTATTTATAATTATCATCATTATTGTTTAATTAATTGAACAATTATTTAGTTTTTTTTTGTATCTCTCATTACCTATAAAGTGGATACAGTTGATGCAATTTTAATTATATTAATTTAATTAATTAAATTTTTCTTTTCTCATATGTCAATTATTGGACCATTGAAATTTGGCTAATCAATTGATAATTTTTATAATATAAATACATCATATAATATTTGTTGAATTAAATTTTATAATAAACGGTGTATTTCGTTTTTTTTTTCCACCACAAAAAATTACGTCATAAAATACGGCCTACAATTCATAATTCTATATACAAATTTCATAAAATAATATTCAAACATGAATGTATATATACATGTTTATGTATATATATACATAGAAATATATATGTATATATATATTCATATATACGTACCATATTGTAACGTTTTGGCTAGCGGACAAATTTTATATTTTCTTGCTTTCTTCCTTTTTTTTTTTTATTTTTTTCTTTTCATAGATATAAATGTATGCGTTACAAACGGGGATAATTCACGCGATAAATACACAATAATATTAATATATGTTTTGTATATATATTAAATTAAATTATTGCGGTAAGAAAAAAAAAATTATAAAACAAAATCAATTCGCAAAGTACCAGAAAAAAAATAATAATATATAATGTTACATGAGATTGAGTGTTTTTTTATAGTCTTGTAAATTAAATAAAAATAATACTTGTAAAAAATTAACATTGCAGTATTGTTGAATTAATTTCCCTCCCATAATTGGACCCAACTCTGTTACAACTGTTGTCCGAAATTAATAATTTATTTGTTACTTTAATTGATTTTATTTTCATTCAGGAGAAATGCTCACGATTTAAATGGTTTTTTTTTGTCATTATTTGTTGAGTAATGCAATAAAAATTATTTGCACATTTCGCACACATCGAATAACACACAATTAATATTATATATATCGTGATATATATGTATATATATCTTTTTTTTTTTTAATATTTCACTTTGATTTTAAGTCATGTCCTAGATTGTATTCTTGTTTTTTAATTTTTTTTTTCCTTTAAATTCAAATTGAACGCAAAACAGAACATAAAAAAAAATATTTCCCGTATTTATTCTTTATTGTTATTACAAAATCAGTGAATTTTAAATTGGCACAGACAGTTTGGCTGGTTATGGACGTTTATAAGGCACTTTAATGCTGATTTATTCAACCGCAGTACCGTTCAGCATCAACCGTCATTTTGGCTATTTAATAATTTTTTTTCATGAAATTTCGAAATTCGTTTTATCATTCTTTTCTTCACACTCGCACAATTAATTCATTAATTTATATTTTATCTTTCATGTACTTGAAAAAAAAAATAAAAACAAAAAAAATTTCATATCAATCAGAACAAACATATGATGTTACTTCTTCATGCAATTTCCTCGATAAAACACGTTGTTTATTTCGTTATATTTTTACTTTTCCTTTTCATCGCAAACTGAGAAGAAAAGTGTTATATTTTTATTTCTATTTCTTTCCTTTATGGTGTTGTGAATATTGGAGTGTACGTGGTGAATTATTAACGATCAATTCACAGCGGCTTCGTAAAATTAGCTGGGAACATTCCCTTTTCATTTGTGCCCTCTTTGATTCCCATTAGCCATCCTTCCTCCTGCCACAATTCAAATTATTATCAAGAATAATATGAAAATAAATTAGTTTTGTAACGTTGATAAATATAAATTATCAAATAAAATATATTAAAAACTTTTGCTATTTCATTTAAATTAATTTTCTATAAATTAATAATTTCTATAAAATAAAATATAAATTTTAAATTGCAAATAAATTAATTCAAACTCTTGCAAAATTTAATTATCAAATAATTTCAACAACTAAACCATTAACTGATTTTTTAATTGATATACAAAGTATTAATATTAAAATAAATAATTAAAAATAAAAACAAATAAACAACTCACCTGTTCTTCCGGATCTTCATACTCAATAACTCGTATTATTTCACCAACGTCAAATGACAATTCATCAACATCTTCACGATTGTATTTGTACGTCGCCTTTACCCTGTACAAAACTCCTGGTGGTAAATTATCCGTTGTCGCTCCTAGAGACAAATTGGTACCATTTTCATATTCCACGTCTAAAAATCATTTAAAATTAATGCGGTATTAGCGATAGGACCTTATTCTGTCTACCAATCGCTTTCTTCTCAAACAATATTTTAAAATAATTCAAATTTAATTTTTTAATCAACACAACAAAAAAAAAAAGAACAAAAAAATCCCAAATAAATAAATATTAATCATGCTAAAATTCACCCAAGACTATTTGTTATTTTTTCTTGGATGGTATATTACATAAAATTGTTTAGTATATTACAGTTGAACAATAATTAATTACGCAGCAATAAAAAATAAAATTTCGGTGCGATGATCAATTATTTAAAGATCTCTTTCTCTCTATTACCAATTTTTTAATTTAAATTCCAATTTTTTTCTCTTTATTATTTTTTCATCGTTTCTAACTAATCTTATTTTTTTTTTCTTTAATTATATTCCTTCAATATCTTCATTGAATCAGCAAAACACATTGCAATACTTACCTACTGGTATATCATACAACTCTTCAACACGTTTGGCTGGTGGTAATGCACTTTGCTGTGATGCATCTTGATTATTGATTGAATTATCATTGCTGTTAGCGTTACTATTTGCATTGCCATTTAATTGTGTTGTTGGTGATGATTCTCTTGGTTCAATTGTCGCGTCTTCGTGCGCTGCAACACACAGCGTACAACCAAACACCAAACACCAAAAACGAAAAAAAAAAAAAAGAAAAAGAAAATGAAAACATAGCACACTTAAAAAAATCAGGCTTTTATGTTATTAATTTATTTCACGTGAAGTTATTTATTCACGGACAATAGGAGAGGGGAATAATATATAGAATATCAACGCATGCAAGTTAATTTATGCTTTTTTTTTAATGCATTGTTTAATATATTTATTTTATAACGATTAAATTATGCAATAATTGCGAATATGTTTTGAAATAAAATAAATATAAAAATTGAAAATAATTACCGGTTGATATGTTGTTTTGCTGCGGCGGTTGCGTGTTGATTATCAATCTAAAAATAAATTATTTATTTATTTATTTATTCGTTCGATGATTAATACATTATTTTGAATTTATATTATTGAAAAGTAGAAGTAAATTATTAATACTCACGATGAATTTGCATTTGGTGATTTTGGTGACTGTGGTTCTGAATTTTTTTTCAATGTATATGATCCTCTTTGACTTTCATTCGCCAATTTATCAACAATCGCCTCTAATTCCGAGTATACCTGATGATTAAAAATTCCAATTGTAAATATATTTATGATATTATGCAACTGAATTTAAATACTTCAAATTAAAAAAAAAATTTTTTTTCATAATTATAAATTTTACCTTGGCACTTTCAACGTGAAATACTTGTTCAGCGGCAAATAAAGTTTGTAAATTGGTAACGAGAAATAGTACACGTGAATCATATAACGCTGGCAATTCATCATGTAACTCTGAATTAAGTTGTTCATAAGTTCGTTTAGCTTCATCCAATAATTCCTTTGCCTTTGTAACTTTTGTTTCATCACGTTTCTTTGGATTGCACTGTAACGACTGAAAATTGTGTCGTTGTCCATCATAATCTACCAATTTTCGACCACGTTTGTCCACTTTTTTCTATAAATGAATTAAATAAAACAAAAAAAATGAATAAAATAAATTAATACAAAAAAAAACATCAAAGAACTTTATTAATTTTTTTATTTCTCAATGAAAAATACTCACTCTCATCTCAGGAAATTGGCACTGATATGTGTTGAGTGGAACAAGAACTTGATCAGCAAGTTTGTGAGTAAAATCCTGCCACAACATATCCAAATTTTGTGCTTGCACATAAAGTAAATCGTGTCCAGTCCATTGGCTCTCGTATATTTCATTCAACGAGTCCATAAGAGTCTTTGAAGCAGCTTGAACAGCTATGAAAACAGAGAGATAAAAGAAGATGTTATGTATAATAATGATCGTAAAGGAAATTATACAAATATAATATACACCCATATACACACATCAACGCACAAATAAATATATACACAATTGCTTAAGAGCGTCTTGGCCTTTTGTCGATTTAAAATGTCAATGAATTACTGTACACGTAAATAGCACACAACAATATTCTTCAACTTGCCCCTTGTACTTTCATTCTTATATAAATTATTATAAATTAAATCATAATGATTCAAAAGAAAATGATAAATTTCTACTTAATTTACTTGACAGCTCAATCGCATAATTTTTTTTCCCAACAAATTTTTCAATATTTCGCAATGAAAATTACATATTCATCAATTTGTCAATTTTTTAAACAAACAAATCTAAATAAATATTATTAAATCAGATAATTAAATGAAATTCATTATTTTATATAATCATTAATATGTTTTAATACAATTTACTAATTGTATTTCTAATAATTAAATAAAAATACACATAATCATGACAACGACTATATAAAAATATTTATAAATAAATAAATAAATATATAAATATTCATAAATCTTGAATAATAATTATATTAAATTATATTTTTTAATTATTCATTTTCTACTAATTAATAATAAATATATTTATAAATATTTATAAATATATTACATAATAATTATATGTAAAAAAAAATTTTTTTTTTCCCTTAAATACGATGACAAGTGTTGGAACATAATTCTTCACTATTTGCCAAAGTTAATTTATTTTTAGTAGCAAAATAAATATTTTCTTTATTCTTATTTATATTTCATGATTAGATTTTGTCTGTAGATAAATTATGTACAATGTACACGTTGTTTGTCATACAGATTTCACAATAGATTTTTGCGTGGGCGCGTGCAAACCGATCTGATGCACACACTTTTAAATAATACAATTTGTGTCTCACACATATACACACCTAAATTCTACATAAAAATCATAAATAAATTATACATAACTGTAAGAAAATATTGTATACATACATCGAATAAAAAAAATTTATCTAAATAATATTAAATTACGTTTATAGATTTTTTATTTCACGTGTAGAGTAATTCAATTACAATTTAATTTGTTTCGAAATAATTTCTTAAATTATTATTAAATATTCATTTAATTTATGACCGAATATTATTTATTCTCCAAGTAAAATAATTAATTAATTAATAAAATTGTATATTACTACGCCATTATTTTATTTTACTTTGGAATATACAAAACAATCGAGATTATATTTACTGCACCGACGAAAAGGTACATCAGATTGTTATCGAGCAAACAACGTGGCTCGATTGCAAGTACGCCGTGCACGTTTATAATATACCACATCGTCATAATACATACATATATATATATACTTGTATATATAGGGTTGTACAAAAGTATGAAACAAATTTTAATACAATGCTTTTCACCCAAAGAAAAATATTTCAAATCAAATTAAATTTCCTGGCACGAAAAATATAATAATATCAAAATAAATATAATCTATATTCA
>JAQQBR010001831.1:3577843-3604228 GCA_030347285.1 Microctonus hyperodae
TACCTTGCACATCACCGTCTTCTTCTTCTGGAGCGGAATCATCAGGATCTTCTTCATCATCCTCCTCTTCTTCTTCAACATAGTCTTCCTCATCACTATCATTCTAATATAGAATTATAGAAAAAGAAAATTATATTACATTTTAAATATCTTCCACAAGATCTAAAGTTTAATTAATTTAGTCCAACAAATCAAGTAAATAAACTCTGGTTTCTTACTTCTAAATTATCTTTGTATACAGTTTGTAAACAAACTTCATCGTCATCAATGTCCTTTTCATCGTCAATGGATACTTCATCGCTGTCCTCATCGCTGGCATCATCATTTCCATTAACTTCATCGTCATCGCTACCATCTTCATTTCCCTCACTTTCGTCAACTTCACGATCATCCATATCATACCTAAAAACGATAATATAATAAATAAATTAATCTACAATCTCATCAAAACTCAAATTTTCTTTCCATTGTAAAATGAAATTTACCCATCTAGATATCTTAAATTGGGAATAAGGCTGAAAACTTTGTCCCTATAATTATCCATGTCTGTTGCTTCATTATTGAATAGGTCCAAACTTCTGAGATTCTTAAATTCTTTCTGTAAATTTTAATCAAAATATAAATTTGATAATTTTCCGAGATTATGTATTTAAATATTATTTATTCTAATATATTACTTACTAATGGCTGTAGCGTGTCAAGATCTTTAACTTTATTTCCACTTAAATTGAGATGAGTTAATTTTGGACTTGTTAGCAATAGATTTAAACCACCTGAAATGCGGTTATCACTCAACTCTAGCTATTGATAGGAAAACAACAAAATAAAAATGAATAAATTTATAATTTTTCTATATTCATTGTCATTTGTATAGACAAAATAATTATCAATTAATATCAATATAAACAAACCTTTCGAAGATTTGGTAAAACAGGAAATCCTTTAAGACTCGTAAGTCCAACATTTATTAAGCTCAACGATTCCAATGCCACATATTCATCTGTGAGACCTACAATATTCGTACTCCGACAATTGTCAAGCACAAATTCTTTGATCTGTAACAGAAAAATTAAATAGCAATATAAATAAACAATCACACAATCACATGATTGATCAATTAATCATATAAATAACTTGAAATCAACAAAAAAGAAAAATTGCACTCGCGACAAAATAAAATGACAAATAATAATAAAATAACCAAGGTGTAAAATATTGAAAAAAATATTTATTTATATTTATAATTTTAATGAGCGATAAGCTTTTTTTTTTTTTACAGAGATGTGCTTGGTATTTTATTGATCGGTTAAAAGAGAGAAAGGTAGTACTTGTGGGAAAGAGAAGTGGCCGTTGAGAGAAAGGTGGAAGGGTTGGTAAAGGCGGTTAATGAGGAAAGTATAGTTGAATAAAAGGGTTCTGTGTGCGCCTTGTCTTATTGAGCCTTGAAAAATGAAATAATTATAAGTACAGAGTCGAAAAATACCACGAGAATTTATTTCTGTCTACCAATCTCATACAACAAGTATTATAATTTTCCTATTTCTAATCAGAAATTTATTCATTCATTTTCATTTGTTTATTTATTTATTATTATTATTTTTTTTTTATTTTTTCGCTCAACTAGATTGGTTTAGCGTATAATACACTTCAATCATACTTGTGCACTCTCCAATCATCCAAGGTCTCTAAACTACTAGCGCCCGATCTAACTATATGAAAAAATTTTTTTCTTTTACTTTATTTTATTATTTTTTTTTGTAAGCATTGCATATAGGAGCGGATCAATGCCACAAATGCCACCGATGTCTTTTGAACTAGGCACATGCACACACGGTGGTGTACATATGCACGGCTTTATATCTGCGTTTCTAGAAATGCGCAATGCAGATTTTCCTCATTTTGATATAGACTATCACCACCATTTTCAAATAAATAATTTTTATACATTACATAATGGCAATTAAACAATTATTTTTAGTATTATCTCGCAGTAATGGCCTTGTTATTAAATAAAAATGTCAATGCGTAATAATTTATAAGAAAAAAAAAAAAAAAATATTTATCTTTCTTTCCTGATTTATTTTCACATGTAAAAATAAAGAAAAAAAATTTATTTTATTTTTTTTAAATTAT
This sequence comes from Microctonus hyperodae, assembly GCA_030347285.1. Lineage (NCBI taxonomy): Eukaryota > Metazoa > Arthropoda > Insecta > Hymenoptera > Braconidae > Microctonus > Microctonus hyperodae. Next base: position 3,579,977 of record JAQQBR010001831.1, read on the forward strand.
AATTAATTTTTTATGTCATATGTTTGAATGTTTAATTGAACTATAAACATACCAATTATACATTGAATTATTTTTTTGATGTTATGTACGAAATAATAATTGAAATACGAAATATTATTGGTACGGCACTGAGAACAACACATAATGCAAACGTATTGGCTCACGCCCACGCATATTTCTTTCCAACATTTTGTGTGAAAATATATTTGATTGTAAATTCAAAGGAATCTACACATGAAAACTAACGAATTGTTTTAGTGCACAACTCATTGTGTCTGTATTTGATATTCACATTTTAAATTAATGTACTGTATTAATTGTATTTAAAATTGTTTGTTTTGCGTTGTGTGGTATTAAAACCTGACTACCATGAGCAGACATCACGAATAGCACAACAAAATGGACTCGTCTCAATGTGGCTAAATACACATGATGAACCCGCTCTGAAGCGGCAGACATGACACTTTGCCATATAATGTGTAGTTCAGAAAAAAAAAATAATTGATAAATAAATAACTTTTTTGGATGATTTAAAGTTTAATTATTAAGAGAGAGAAAAAAATTATAGTGAAATTCAATCAATTATTGAAAAATAATTTTTTGTGATTATCATTTTATGATTGTAACAAGAAAAAAAAAAGCAATTGAGATTAACTTGCTTTGTAAACAAACAGAGTAAATGTATTGTTTTTTTTTATTTTTTAGATTTTTTTGTAAGTTTAGACACATTAATTGAAACTCCCGGCATTGATAATATTGCATTTGATTTTTAATTCTTTTCTATTGATAGTTTTAGACACATGCGCGAATTAATACCTCATGGCACAGGTAAATGTTGATCTCGTCAGTGGGCAACTCGCGATACGCATCAAATTCATTTACATAATATATTTAGTGTCTTGCGAATAAAAATGCCGATTGGTAGAAGCGTGTTAAATTTTTATTTATCGAAATGCATTAGAAATCTCTTGATGAATTTAATTATTATTTTTTATCAATCATTTCAATAATCACATATTTATTTTTGCCTTTTCATTTCTATTACTATAAACTATAATAAATAAATTATAAAATCACAATTAGACCTCAACTAATATTTTTACAAAAATATTCTCATACACATTATGAAAAAAAAAAATTCAAAATTAAAAAATCCTATTCAACTTTTAATTTAATTTCTTTCTTCAAAATTTTGTTTCTAATTTTTTCCATCTTTCAATTTACCTAGAAAATATTTATTCATATCGAATTATTGATTAATAAATATTTATGTATAAAAAAAAATCGAAAACGATATGAAGTAAATGGAAGAAAAAAAAAATTGATATCAACTGTGACATTCAATTTTTATCAATAGAAACGATAGGAAAATTACTTCTAATTGTAAGGTACGAGTTCTAACCATTGAATTCTGCTAATGGAGTAGTTCACACACTAATTGTACTCAATAAACCCGGTCAATTCGTGTACTATACCTGAAAATACCAATAAAAACAAATTTCTGTGACCTGATTTTCGAACAATATGTCTACAATGTCGGCGTGTCATTTATCCAAGAGTAATTAGCTTCTCTCTTCACGAAGACGATGAATTTTTCAGTGTACTTCGGCGCACGAGCGTCAAGGCATGAAACATATCTACACAAAATAAATCACCCCTTACACTCTTTCCTCTCTCAACATATAATAATTTTCCCCTCTCTTCCATTTATCTTTTTCACTACTAAATAAAATCCCCATAAATAAACGGAAACATATAAATAAATCTAATCCACAAAATAAAAAAAAATTTAATCATTCCCATATAAATTCTTAAATATATTAAATTAAAAAATTCACTGCCTTCTTCATTCAAATTTTTATCCCTAAAAATTATATTAATTATTTAACTAATAATTTTCCCCTATACAACTTACTTCATCAAATATAAAAATAATTATCTACAACATACATTTCATTCAGTTTATCTTCAAAAATCCGACGCCAGTTTCTATACCTGCTTCGTACGTTTTGTGTTGCAACACCGCAATCCTATTACCGAGCGAAAGATTTGGACAAAGCATTATTTTGGACCGGTGTTCTAAACACACGTAGTAAAAAAAAAATATAAATAAAAATATACATCCATCCATACATACATCTACCTATCCCACTATATTTAAAAAAAAAATATTAACTTAATAAATAAAAATTATTCTCCCACTCATTCTTCTTTAGTGCTTTAGTCTTACATATCAATGTATTCGTGGCATTGCGTACACAGTCGACGTTTGGATGAAATGATCAACAGAGCAAGGGGACACCTGGCATGAAGACATAAACGAGAAACCATACACATATACACACATACATTAATGCTCGTAGACATTAATTTTAATTATTCGCCATAATTATACATATTCCAAGAAAAATAAATTTCTCATATTTTTTTTCCTTCATAAACCCAATGAAAATTCATATAATAATAATTTTAAAAATTATATGTGCCATTGAATGATGAAAATGAAGCGTATGTTGCCCCCTTAAAAATCAAAGCGGTATATTATAACACGCCATGCTTGTGTGCTGTTGTGTCCGGTAGCATCTTTCTCTCTTAGTTTCTTCACAATATCCAACCACACGGTATAATATCATTATTTCAATACCAAGCCACATGATTTCGCGCTTCAACACCTAAGATATTAATTTTATTTCATTCAATGAATATTCTTCTCATTACTTCTCATCATTAATCCAAAATCATTGGAATACATATGCAGCGTGGATGGGATTCACTTATGCGACACATTGCTCAAAGGCATTCTTGCATTGTCCTATTACTCTCTCTCTCATCTTCCTCTCTCTCTTTCAAATTATCATTTTATATCGTTTATTTTATGTTTTTTTTTTCTTTATTTTTTTTGCTTCCCACTAAACGACAAATAGACCCAAACACTTCATTTTTTCTTCGTAAATATTCATGACTCACAATTTTTATTTATTTCTAAAAAAAAAATTTTTTTTCGTAAATTTCAGAAATAAAATCCTATAATTAATTTAACGAAAAAAAAAATAAATAATTATAAATATTTTATATATTATCACTTATATATGTATAGGTATATATGTATATATGTATGTGTGATGAGGAGCACGCACACCCGCGGTACGAAACAAAACTCTTACTTATATATGAATCCACGTTTAATAATTTATAATGGAAAGAATTATTTTTATTAATATGAATTTTTTTTATATATTATTTAGCATTTATATTCTTACTTCAGCTGGATTTCTTCCACGTTTTTCAAGATCTATTCGCTTCTCCATGGCCGGCAATACTCCTCGTTGCAAATTCTTACTAGGAAAAAAAAATTTAACACCGATCTACACACTGCACCTTCTCTCTTCCTGCGTCGCAACAACTAGTCGCGCAACCAAGAACCAACTCGCACACAACTCGCAACCTTGCTTTCAAACCGAGAATATGACGGACGATATAACAACTACGGGTGGTGAATTAGTGTGTGGTGTGTGTTCAGTCACGCAACTATATCAAGTATGTATATAATATATATGTATTTTAATAAGTTGGAATACGGTATACAGTGCCACCACAATTTTGTGTACTAAAGCAGCGATACCAACTGACTATTTGATTTTAGGTTAGGTTTTCTCTACTATACTAGTTATAGTGGTATATCTATATATTATTATTAATGTACATTTTCTGTTTTGATTTTAAAAGTAGCAAATTTTGTTGGTTTTTTATTGGTTTTGAGTTTATTGACAGTGTGAAGTATTTGATTTTATTTCTTTGAAGGTGTTTTTGAGAGAAATGAAGCACGGGATAGTATAAAAAAAAATATATAACCTATAATCGCGTATTGGTAAAGGAAACTTCGCCATATTTTGTGTAATAAATAATAATCATTGTAATGAGGCGGGAAATTAAACACATGTCTGGCGCGCACTACTTTCGAAGCAACCAATAGGAAATTAACAGTGTTCATGCTCGTGTGTAAAAAAAAAAAAGATTTTTTATTTTCACTTCCACCATCTGGCGTAGTTGTCGCAAAATGGCCACTCGCGGGATATTTAAATTATGAATTAATTTCTCATAGACATAAAAATTTTTTTGTATAATGTTTTATCAATTGCTATTTAATTATTTAGATGGTATTAATAATGCGAATATTTTATAAGTGGTTAATTAAATATGATTAATTAATCAATCGAAATTTTATTATTAAAATGTGCATAACATTTTTTTTTTCTTTCGTTTATTTATAAGTTGATTAAAATTTGCACAGATTTTATAATATATTTACAAACAAGTATGATTAATATATTCTTTTTAGTAGTTGATTTTTAATTGGTTTTAGATTTTATCAATCCATCCCTGAATATATATGTGCAATGAAAATATGTACATATAGTACGCATAGAGTTCAAGAGAGATCAATATGCAGTGCATTGATTGGATGACAGTGAGCACATACATTACATGTATCATTGTATTATACCTAGGTTGCAATATGTTTTTTTTTTTTCGTCTATAAAATTATTTTTTATAAAAACCTTTCGCGATTATTTACAATGTAATTATTTTCTATACAATTCGAAATTAAAAAAAAATCTAAAATATGAAAGAAAAAAAAAAGAAAAAACGAAATGTATAAAATAAAATAAAATCAACAGAAAACAAATATTTGAATATGAAATTAATTTACTCTGATTAAAAAATCTTTCTTTTTTCTATCATAAATAATTTATGCATATAATAATAATGGAAGGTGAATTTTTTTTTATATAATATCTCTACAAATAATCTATACTGGATATTAATTGATTTGTTGTAGCAACTGTGCGTTCATTATTATTATTGTTAATCTATTGAACGATAAAGGTTTTGAGAAGGGTTAAAATATTCAGAGGGATTTTTTTTCCTGACAAGATTATGCTGGAATTTTTTTTTTGTTTGCATTTATGATGTAGTAAAATTGATCCGGGGATGATATCCAATTATCCTGTAGTGATGGCAACCAATCAAATTAAAAGTTTTAAATAGTAATTTAAATAATTCCATCTATGGGGAGTTTTATATATAGATTCTATATTACGTATTCATTTAATATTGAATTTGAAAGATATTTTTGAATTTTCATTTTTATTCAGAAATTTGAATATTAATATGCAGCAGCAAAATTATATTTGTGTATCGACATCTTGAGTATATAAGTAATTAAATAAATTAATATTACACGCTCATTAAATCTTCAATTAATAACGTAATTAATTTTATCTGAAAATATATATATTTCTTCGCTGATTTATTTTTTAATAATTCTTTTCTCGATGAATAGTTAATTTACATTGATATAAATGATCAGGAAAAGAATATAATCTTCAATTTATTGAAAAACAAAAAAGAAAATGAAATAAAACAAAATGATTGATGAAAATTTTTACATAATTACAAAAAAAAAATCATTGTATATATTTTTTGTTATCAATCATTATTATTAATAATGCTTTTTTCTATTGTATGACAAGAAATATTCACATTTTAACACTGGTAACAGATACGTAACGAGAGAGAGAGAGAGAGAGAGAGAGGAAGAGCCAAAGAGATTATATATACGTATTTTTAGCGTAAATATTTTTTTACGTATTCTCACTTTACTTAAGATTAAATAATTGATTATTTCAATTTATACAATTTAAAAAAATATAATTCAAAAAAAAAAATCAAAACATACCTATTTATCATTCAATATTTACGTGATTATTCTCTGTATATGCCACTGACTCCTTTCATTATGATACAATATTATTTTACAGACATTATATTCCTCTAGTAAGAAAAAAAAGTATATATTTGTATATACACATACATATATACGTGTATATATGTATACATATGAAAAAAATCATAACTTACAATTTAAACTCTTAATATAAAGTATTTTGCCTGAGTAATTTTATCAATATTCTGTCATCGTTTATGATCAGGTGTTGGTTGAACAGATACCAATTGATCTGTTGAATTACGGTTTTCTGAACATTGGGAAGACGTATGAATTTCAATATGGCAAAATGTATTTGAAGTATCATTTCCATTATCATCATCATTATCATTATTGTTAATTAGACAATCGAAATTATTCAATCTTTTCGATAGGTTGATGTTATCATTATCGTTACAATTCGCTTTTCTTTTTAATCCATTAATGGAGGAATCTTGTTGTTGTTGTTGTTGTTGTTGTTGGAGTAGTTGGTAATGTTTAACAGGTGCAAATGATGAGCGTGTTTTTCGCGGCTGATAATCTGGCATTGCTTGCATCCGCTCCAAAGCCGCGTGTAAAGGCAACAAACCAACAGCAAATGGTATTTCTTTACTTGATGAATGCTCTGGTAATGATACACCACTTTCACTATTCTCCATGATATCCGACATATCACCCCACAATGCACGATCAACTGACGCTATTGTATTTAATTTAACTTGTATACAATTATCACTATCAATTGTCTCAATTTTATTATTTAATTTGTTAATATTTTTTAATTTACCACCACTGGATTTAGTTTTTTCATCTTTTGATATTTTTGTATATGAACAACGTGTCGAATTATTATTACTACTACCACTTTTAGATGTATATTTTGTTGTACTTCTCATTGTTCTTGAATTATTAACATTTTTCTTTGATTCAACACTATTTTCATCGGATTCTTTTATTTTTCTTCGTGATTTTGTAAATGATTTAATATTATTGAATCGTATTTTTTCACGCGTTATTGTTTCATTATTATTTTGAACATTATCATCAATTTCCGGTTGATTTAAACGTTCACTGCGACGTAGTATTGGCCGTTTCATTGTAATATTACCATTATCAACAGAAAATAATTCTTTTATTTGTCGTATATTTTTTTTATCTTCATAAATACTACGATTTCTATCATTAAATATTGGATTGACTTGATTCATTGTGCAACCACCAATAACATAACGTATGCTATCTGTATTTAAACTCCATATATAATCATTTGTTACCATATCAAGGTTTGTTGTTAATGTAACGGGGGCAATATCACAGGTACCATCATTAGATAAATCTATACAATCTGTTGTTAATGTTTCTGGCGATAATATATTATTAAAAATGGTAGATTTTCTGTTTCCACCATTTTCATTACGTTTTTTATGGGTATAAACACGTAAACATTCACCAACACCATTATCAATATCAAATAAATCTGAATATTCATTTGTATCATAATTTTCATTCATTTTTTTCGACAATAACATGGAAGATTCCATTATTTTATATTTATTTTGTTCACGGCCACGACAATTATTATCAATTATTGCTCGTGAATCCTTAATTGTATTATCAATTGTATGATTATGCGTAATTGTATTTGAATTTAATTCATCAATTGTAAATTCATTTGTACTATCAATTATTTCATGAATTTCATTGTCATTATCTTTTTCATTATCATCATTTGACGTATTATTAATGATATTATTGTCCGACTTTATTATTGTGTCATCAAATAATTCATTTATTAATTGTGATGATTTTTCGGAACAATCTTTTTCACTTAATTTAACTTGAACACAATTTCTCCCAATAATTGAGCCATTCGTTTGAACAAAATCATCATTATCAATTGATTCACACATATTTTCAATATAATTCTTCGAAGACATCATTCCATGAACAATTGCTTCGAGATCTTGAACCTAAAAATAAAAAAAACATTCGAATAAACAACATCGTTTCAACATAAATTATATAAAACATTATCAAAACAACAATCACACATCTATTCAAACCTTAAAAATTTGTGCTGCTTCTAATAAAGATTGTAAATGACAATGTCTTATTGTAGTTTCACCACAATACATAAATTCAACCATTGCTTTAAGAATATCAAAATTTAAATCTTTAAGTACTATTATTGGTTCTTGACCTAAATCTTGTTCGAGCATTTCCTAAAAGTAAATAAAAAAAAAATTAACATTCATAAATTAATTCCATTAATAATTCAATTGAAAATATCCTTTTCACATAAATAAAACTCCAATACATTAACATTAAAATAATAATTACCTCGAAATAAAGGCTGCAGGATGCTAAAACTAATTTGTGAACTCTCAATTTTTGTTCCTGGCATATTAATGTAACATCAACGAATGCTTGACGTGCTAAAAGTCCACTGAATCTCTCAGTAATACTCGCTGCATGGCCAGACCATTGCAAAATATATTCTTTGCTCATTTCATCCATTGCTATTTCTGTTTGTTAAAAGATAAAAATTAAATTGAGGACATAACAACAGCACACAACAATATTTACTTATTTACACAAAAAAAAAATATTATCAAATACAATGCAATATACATTTAACAACAAGTAAATAACAATTATATCATTACCTCAATAATCATTAGTATTTTTACCAGAAAATGGTTTAAATAAATTCAATGTCGCAATACAGAAGTGAAAATAAAATTGTGACACACAACTAATGGTCACATATACATGTAATATGAAATACACACGCGCACTTATTTCCAGATACTTGTGGCAAATAAATTATAATTGTACCAAGGAGAAGCTAGAAAATTAAACCAACGTATGTGACGATTTTCTTCCGTCATTTAATACAAACTCATAATGGTCTTGTAATAATAATAATAATGATAATAATAATAAATACACACAATAATATTCAGGAAACATTATACAAGATGATGAGAAAGTTCATTGGATAATTATTATGTGTAATATATATATTGTAATATAATTGTATAAATGATGTTTAACGTTTACATTTAAACGTAGATCAAGATTTAACCGTCTGACCCATCTTTTTTGTATATCATACACACACAAGTTGATCATCACAAATAAGCGATCAAGGCTTTTGACGATTTAATAAGAAAAAAAAATTGCAAGGGTCCTTATCTTTTTTCTTTTTCTATTTCACCTCTTCTTTTTCTCCCACCCTCGCAGTTTTAGAAATGCATATAATGTAATGCGAAAGAGGCAACAGTTCGTTGGATATAGTTTGTATCAAAGTATGAAACTTTATTTTGTATGCGACGCCATGTTGGAATATGTAAATAATGTATATCTATATTGAATGTATTTTATTTGTGGATTTATCAAATTCCATTTATTTTTATCGAGTTTATTATTCGTGTTATCAATGTGCATTGTGGAGAGATAATTTTTTATATCAACTTTTGGCATCTGATAATTATTTTAATATTGTTTGTTGTATAATTTTCAAACAGAAAATGAAGTTCCAAAAGTCTTTGCTCGATGGCGCTAATGTCGATTCTTGGACGTCGTTTTTGGTATAGTTTGATTAATAGCAACGTTTTTAGTATAGATTAATATTGGCGCGAGTTATTATATTACACACAATGCCTAATTAATTAAAATGTCTCATTTGAATGATCAGTTTTCCGGTGAATTTTATTCGACTTTCAATGTGCTGAATAATATTTGGGTGAGTTTGCAATTGAATAAAACTTATAAACATAAAAGTTGATTCTTATTTTCTGTGAAGCGAATATAAATATCGTTAGAATAAAATTAATTATTCAAAAATGATGAATTATTTCATATCTTCACACATAAATTTAAAATCAACATTTAATAAATTCTCAATACTTTTCTCCCCTTTTCTTAGATAACAAAATTAATACTAAAAACAGAATTTTCTGTGCTATTAAATTGGTCCAAATAAAACAACATGGATAATTAATAATTCATATTGCGCGCCATGGAGTGAATCATACGTGATTGGACGAAGTAACAATCCATGAAAGACTATTTCAGTTTTCCCAATCGCATAATATTAAATATGCCATTCAACCACCACTACTCCAGTAAATTTATGTAGTGGGAGAAGAGATGATCATTGACATTGCAAAGTGTTATATTACAGCACGAATGTCAGGAAAATAATTGATATATAATAAATATTATTTAAACATTTACACTAATTGTTAAATAAAAAAAAAATGCCTGATACAATGGATGAAGTTGATAATATAGCAGCATTACGAGCATTACAAATAGCATTTCAAACGATGCAAGAACGTTGTCATCAATTGGAAAATCGTCTTGCAGCAGTGGAAGAGGAGAACATACGTTTAAAAATTGGAAAAGTATCAGAAGACTGTACGGACATTGTTGTTTGTCCAAAAGAAAATGATAAACCACCCACAATATCATTATTGCAGGTGAATTAAAAAATTTATTTTATTTCATTTTTATCTTGGGTTTAATTTAATGATAAATTAAATTGTATAATTAATTTATTTAATTGTTGTGTCACAGGAAAAGATTGAGGAGCTAGTGAAACAAAAATCCCAATTAACACATCATGTATTGATGGTCGCTGCAGAAAATCGACAATTATGGAATAGATTAACACGATTAACAAGAGCAAATAAAAATCTTGGGAGTAAATTAATTAAAATATCAGATACACTTAAACAAAATTCGAATACACATGTTGTAGATATTAAAGATCATAATGAGGATAATAGTGGGATGAATAATCCCGGGACAATTAGTAATGATATTATTTTACAATCAGAAAGTAAAGATACAAGTTTGGAGGAGATATCACTTCGACTTATCAACAGTATTATGATGGAAAAATCTGAATTGGAGCAACAATGCTCTGAAGTAAGTTTATAATGTGATAGTAATGAGAAAAAAAAATTGTTTACTATTATTCATTTGCAGATGGTGAAATTACAAAGTGGTACTGATATGGATTTGAAGACAATTGGATTTGCTTATCCTGATGATAATAGTATTGATACTTTGCAACAATTGAAGCAACATGAAGCACGACTGTGTCAAACAAAAAATTCTATGTTGTCGCAACAGGAAAAATTACAAAAAGTATTGAAAAGTTTGAAGAAAATTAAAAATTCAAGTAAAAAAGTTTGTCAAACTGGTACACAATTTGACAGTGATGACAGTTTGAAAGAACACGAATCAACACAAACAAGTTTGCCATTATCATCAACGAGTCCAGAGTCAACAAAACATGGACAACTTATGTCTAATAATAATAATGCTGATTCTACACGAACATGTCCAATATGCGGTGTATTTTATGGCAAATCCTTGGGCTTTCAATCGTTTCATGAGCACGTTTGTAGTCATTTTGCTCTTGATACTGCTGAATTTGAATTGTTACCGTAAATTATTTTTAATAGTCGTGTATATTGTAAATAAATTTTCAATTAAAATTTATAGTTATATAGGAATTCTTTTACATACGTATGTATTAGACAATAATATAATTTCTAGTTCAATTATAAATCACGAAATAAATTTAAATCGTGTATTTCATTCAAATTCTAATAAATGCAACTACATTCCAGATTTTGTTTAATAGTTTTACATGAGTTGCAAAAAAAAAAACACTATTTTATGCTAAACCTGTAGGCGCCACATCTTTACTCGCAGACGACTCTTCAGTTGTGGGCTGAAGTAAATTCGAATGAAACCATGCTGGTCTCTTTTTCGGTAACTCAATAATTCTTTGACCCTTCCAATAATCTTTCAAATTTGATTGTGATTCTCCTTCATACAGTACAACAACCTCTTTTTCAACAGGCTTTAAACTTAAAGTATCAACAATTACCTTTTGCATCTCTTCCGTTTCAACTTTTACTTTTGTATAACAATGATCTGAAAATGAATAAATTAAATAAAATATCATTAATTACACAAATAATTCAATGAAATATTTCATTGATATTTTATTTATTCATGTTTCATTACTTACTACAAAGCAAACCAGCTTCATAATCATGTCCACATGAAGGACACATAAGGATGTTCTTTTTTGGTACGAGCAGTTTCCAATGTTTATCTTTGAATCCAAATTTTCTACTCATACGTACTTCGATAGGTCTGCGGGTTTTAGGAACAGCCCACATAAATCCATCTCCAATAATATCCTTCAATGATATTGATACATTTGATTTTTGAGTAATTTTTGGCATATAATCATGATGACCACAAGTTACAGCACATTGCACTGCTATAATAATAAATATCAATATACATTTCCACACTTGCCGGGTCAAAAGTGAGGTTATCTCACTAATTTTTATTCGCTTATAAAAAATAGTTTTTATTCTTATTTTAAAACTCACCTGGAGGAAAATTCCCTCCGAAAATATTCCCAATTATGTGTTCAATTTGATTTAATACGTGATTAACACGATTAATCAGATTCCTTGCCATTATTATATCCTCTTCTAAATAATATTCTTATATTTTTTTCACAAATGAATAAATTAAAAATGAAACATAGATTGTAAATTTTACAAGATTGCCAATAGATGTGTCGTAGCTCCTCTAGCTTACATAAAATGGCAGACGCGCGGGTAATTTAAAAAATCAAATTCAATTCACAACACGCGCAGGAAAATTGATGCGCGTACGTACTCATAAATTAAATATATTTTTTTTCTCATCATCATCATTCTCAGTATCCCTCTCCATTTCAAACACACAAACATATTCATATTTCCCGCGAGGTTATGCATATATAAATATATATAAACGCATGATATGAAAATACAATTGGCATTACTGAGCCTAACTTCAGTGCGAATTGTGTGAATGTTTGGTGATGGCTGTATCAAATTTACTTGCAATTAGAAAGTGCATGTTTATGAGTAATGGTAAGTAAAATATTAATTGACAATTACAAATAATCATCACAACCATTAATTCACAATACATTCATTCTTGCTATAATATTTATCAATGATTTAAATTGATGAATAAACATGATAGAAACACCTTAGAAAATGTGTTAATAATCTCACAATGATGTAAATGAGTGCCATAACAATGCTCTAGTGATAAAGTAGACAAACATATGATTTTGAAATATATATTGTGAGCTTGAAAGGTTAACTTTATTTATTCCGTAAAATTTATAGGAAGAAGTTGATGAATAAAATAAATATGAAAGATTTCGTTGACCAAATAAAGCAACATTTAATTAATAATGATTGTCATGAAGCATTTAATGTATTTTCTGTTCATGGAACTGATGAAATTCTTGACAAAACATCTTGGGAACTTGTGCCAATTGTCGTTGAATATCTTACAGAAGAAAATTTTGTAAATAATTCTGAATTATTTGAGTCATGTGAGAAGATACTTAATATTATTGCTGATAAATGTAATCCAGCTGAGACTGTATTATTATTTTTGGAGCAAATTGAAAATTTAGAGAATGATGTGAGATTTAAATCATTATTAAAATCATTAACCTTGTGCTTGAATAAATGTGATTTATCACGTGTTATTGAATGGGTGGCGAGTACAATTCGTGCTTACACTGAAGCTTTGCCATTGCCAGAAAATGAAAATCCACAATTGAAAGAAAAAATATCCAATGAAGATACTGATCCGGTTGTTGAAAGACTCACTTCAATTTACCAAGCAATTATGATTTTTTTGGAGTCTTTAGTTCACAATGAAGTAATTAATAGCAATGGAAAAAAATCAAAAGTTAAATTATATTTAATACAATTGCATTTATTATTATTTGGAAAGCCATTTTCACATTTTAATATCGAGGATGAAAATGATAAACTGAATATTTTTCATTCATCAATTATGCAAATGGCGGAATTAAAAGGAAATTTATTGGAATTTTTTGAAATTATTGATGATCGTAGTAACAATCGTACGAAAAAATATGAAATAAATGATGGAAATGTTGAGAATTTAAATAGCTTGGAAATTCAATTATTACATTCGGAAATTCCTGACTTGGCATATGCCAATTATTTTTACTTTTTGATGTCATCAAAATCATTGCAACACCACATTCCTCATGTATATAATTCACATTACATAATGCACTCGTGTTTTTATTTGGGAAATTATTTATTAACGCAATCAGAATATATTTTAGTGTCAAAAGGATTGCATTTAATAAATAATATATTGGCACGAATTGAGAATGAATCAATAAAACATGAAGTATTGGAATTATCAGTCTATAAAAATTTATTATCAAGTTTATTACAAGTCATGGTTTACTGTGATTCAATGAATGAACGTAAAATGGCATTAAATATATTTCAGAATTATATCAAACGTTTCAATATGCGCGCACGTTATTTGGTAATAATTTATTTATATGAAACGAGTAATCATTCAGGATTCCTTGCATTGGTAATAAATATATTGAAAGAGGCGATTGTTAAATCGTTGAATGAAACATCACGGTGTGAATATTTCATGGGGAAAAAATTGGAATCGATATTAAAACGGATTTACAAACTTCCAAATGGTAGCGCGTCAGATCTTGTTGAAATATCTGATGAAATAATTGCAGCATTAAATCTTTTACGATTTATTGCTATACGAGATACAACAAATATTATGGGCGTTTGGCCATTTATTAGTACAATGCAAGATAATTATTTGAAATTATTGCGCGAGGGCATTGATTTAGCTCGTGCACATTGGAAAGTGAAAATAAAGGATTTAGAAAATCAAAAAAAAGATTGCAGTGGAAATATTACAGAAGAAATAATGAATGATGATGTAATTGTTACGGTTGGAGGTGAAAATTTACCAAGAATGCCAGTTAAAGAGAAAATAAAATTTTGTCATCAGGCATTAAATGCTTTGGATATTATTGAAAGTATTTCTATCAGAGTTAATGAATGTATAGAAAACAATCCGCTTAATAATACTTTGCAAAGTTAAAAAAATAATTTATATGATCACTATGAAACATTGTCAAATTTATTAAATTATAAAATAAAATTTTTTTGTTTAAATTTACAAATATTTTGTCTCTGTTATTTTTTCATTCATAAAACAAAAATAAAATTTTTACAATATTTGTTGTGCGATTTATTCGATTGTCTCAGGTATCAGAAGTTTATGGACTTCCAGACCATTGCTCACAACGACGACAAACCAAGTTGAGGATCGTGTAAATAATCCAAAAACTGAGTCAGAGGAGGAATATGTAAAGAATGTAAAGACAAAAATTTTAACAGCTTCATTGCCATTTGTTAATGAACATGGATGGAGCAAACATGCAATTAGTGCAGGTGAATTAAATTATTAAATACTTAAAAATCCTAACATTCCATAGAAAAAATTTCTATCAAACCATTTGTTATATCCATCAAGTACCTGTGGTTAACTTCAATAAGTTAAACACTAATAAATTGTATTTTTTTTTTATCAACTACATAAAATTATATTATTATTCACATGTTATAATTATTAATACAAGACAATTATTAGCATTAAGTATTTATATTTATAATATATCCTTTGATTGTTTAATAAAAATTTTTCCTATGGAATTCAGTATTATTGCATCGTTGATTATTTTTTTTTACTAACAAATTGACAAGAATATTTTTTGATTTTTCAGGTGCTGAATCCATTGGATATCCTGGAGTGATCCATGGTATGTTCCCACATGGTGGTGCTGAGCTCGTGCAATATTTTTATGCAAATTGTAATGCGGAATTAGTTAATATATTGAAAGCCGAAGCTTTGGCAATCAAAGCAGATCCTACAAAAGTTGTTAAATCATCAGAGGCTCATGTGAAAGACGCATTAGAAAAGCGATTACGAATGTTAATTCCATTTAAATCAACGTGGCCTCAAGCCATTGCGATTATGACACTCCCACCAAATGTACCAAATGCATTGGCAAATCTTCTTACATTAGTCGATGATATTTGTTATTATGCTGGGGATCGATCAGTTGATGTAATTATATTTATTATCCATACATTATTTTTATTTGTTTGGTTTTACAATTAATTATTTGATAATTTGATTTTTTTTTTATTTGTATAAGTAGTTCAATTGGTACACACGACGAGTTGTTCTAGCTGGGATTTATAAAACAACTGAGCTTTATTTATTGCAAGACACGAGTGAAGATCATAAAAATACGTGGGATTTTATGAACCGAAGAATTGAGGATGCACTACAAATTCATGGTCTTATGAAAATTACAACGAGTTCGTCACCTGATCAGGCGATTAATCGTGCGGCTGAAGCTGCGAGTGCAGCTTTTGTAACGGTAAATTATTTTTATTTATTAGTGGAGTGAGAGGAAGAATAGACAATTCAATTTGTTTGATTTTTTTACCTTTTTTTATTGTTAATTTAATTTATCTTTCTTTTTCAGGCACGAAATATACTTGGATTAAACTGGAATAGATGAAAATAATTAAATAATTGTTGATTATATTGCAGTATTTAATTGAGAATATCTAGTTATTTATTAATTAAAATAATAGCAATGAAGACATAAATTTTTTTGAATTGAAAAGGAATGAATAAAGAATTTTTATGTCAAATAAAATTGATAAGTTTTTCACCTGGAAGAAAAAAGTAAATAGAAAATAAAATTAACAAAAAAAAATTATATATATATATTTTTCTTTTGTACAGTCATTTTATTAATAAAATGTAGCAGATGCAGTATAATAAAATTGATGAAGTTATATTAAAAATTTTCATTTTACAAAGATTAAATGAATAGAAAATTTTATAAGAGAAATATTTTTCTCATGCCTTGATGCAATATTTAATAAAAGATAGATGGACAATTTTTATTGTTATCAAATTTTCAGCTTATGATTAAATATCGCAATTAAATAGTAAATAATTTTTGATAAAAAATAGTACAATACACACACATATATACATAAAAATTCATATTTGATATAATGAACTTCGGGCGAATTTAATGAAATATTCAAGTGTCATCAAAAAACAAAAAAATTTTCATTTAAATTATTTATGAACACTGGATAAATGTGAAAAATAAAAAATATAACGCGACTAGTTGCAACAATATAATCGGCATATAATTTATTAGCTCTTTCAGTCTTCAAAACGTAATAAGGAAAAAAAAATGTTCATTTCAATTCACTCTATAAAAAAATTCATCATACACAATTTATCAATTTAAAAAATTCTATCTAATAATTTTTTACCACAAAATATCTAATTGTACACGTTTATGCTCTTATAATTTTTCTTTTTAAAATTTTCATCACGATTTAATTCAACGATTTATTATAAATATAATAAAAAAAAAAAATAAAAAATGAACAGACAAATGTAGTAAAAATAAATTTTTCTGTTTTCTTTTTCGTTTTTTACATTTATAATATAAACATGTGAAAGTCTCTCATGTTCTCTCACCTCATTTTAAATTTATTTTTTTATCCGAATCAACTTATTATTTATTCAATCAATAATGTCCCTCCTCAATATATATTCTCAAAGATTTTGGCAATGGAAGCTTGTGAATATTATCCCAACGGGTATTTTGGCGTATAACAAAACGACAGAGATATTGCAGACTTCTGACACGATTAAAACGACTAATTGGTTTCGTAAGACGTACAGGAAATGCTGGATAGCCCGGATGTCGTGGGCGCGAATAGCAAAACACCGCAGATTTACTAAAGTTCATTGAGTGATCAATTAACTCAGGCACTGATGGAAATCTTCCACTTTCACCTTGATTACACAATGAAAACATTCCACCACTGTGTTCCACTCGTGCGTGAAGTAGTTTTCCAGCAGATTTAAAACTCAGTGTCAACAAATGTCTGAAAAATAAATAAAAAATAAATTAATTTTCCTTTAAAAATATCATTATCAATAATATATAATCCCAGATTAATTTATAAAATCATTTACCGACGATCTGATGAATCTCGTATTAAAAATGCACCATCAGGCTCGGATAATAATGCAGCATCAGCAATTTCACCTGATGTATTACCCCAATACCAACCGTATTTTCGTAATTTTTGTAATTCTTGTGATAAATTTGTCATACATTTTTTTTCATTATTATTCTCATGTTCTTGTTCTTTATCAACATTATCATGATTTTCTACATTATTTACATGATTTCTCGGTGATGAATTGCTCTTATTACTTTCATTTACCCTGCGATCTTGACAACCTTCATACAAATCATTTGAATCCCGTTCACTCTTATTAATATTCGATTGTACATTCAAATAATAATCAGATGATGAATAATCGTCGTTTGATCTGTTTCTTCTTAAATTTCTTGTCAAGTCATTTGAATTATTAGCGAGATTCAAATTAATTGCTCCTATACGATCACGTATTTCAACAATATTTCTATCATCATTTGATGATATTGGTGTGTCATTAGAATTTGCCATTAAATTGCTACCACCTGCATCCAAACAATTGGCCGGATCGTTATTAATAATCTGTATACAATAAAATGATAAAATTTGTTTTGAGTCTTCCAACATTTGGTAGTATAACAAAGAAACAAAATTATTTCACAATGAGTCATAGTGAAATGATAACCCAAAAATACCTACATATGTATCTTTTTTCTTACCTTTCTTTTCGATTTGTATAAATTTTTTATTGACAATTTTTTTTTTATATTTCTAAAAAAACCATTTTTATTAGCTGATAAATCTGATATGGATTCATTAAAGTTTTTATGTGAATTAATATTGTGTTGATCACTTTCTCTACAACCTCTTCTCCACTTGTTGAGAGAAAAATACTTTGAATTTACTTTTCGCAATCTCAATCTTTGTTTTATATCTGTAATATTTGAGCTCGACGTCATTATTACACTTAATTATTTATCGTTGCACTAAAATGTTATTATTGTGAATCAATATGATATAATAAATCATATATGTATGCATAAATATTTTATACTCTTGATAAAATGATGTGATAAAACGATTCAATTATTTATATTGTAAAAATATAGACAATTTTTTTTCTCTCTTTCTCCTCTGCAATTTCGATTTGGTTCGACAAATATATATTTTTATAAAGCATAAACTACAGTTTCTATACAACGAAAGAGAGAGAATTTTTTCTTTTCCACTACATTTCTATTATAATTATTATGTATTTTACATTGTTAGGATGAATCTTCAATTGTCCGCACAAAAGCATTGTCCATAATGACTGTGGATAACCTCAAAATAGTAAACTGGCATTTTATACAAAGATTAAAAAATGGATGAATAAATTTTAAACAAAATAACCATTCACGTCTTATCATAATACAGAAATAGTATTATTTTTTAATCCAAGATGTATTAATTAAAGAATTAATTTATGTAATAAACTTTAATTTATGAAGTTCAAACATTCGCGGGGGAAATAGTTCCGTTTACAAATAAAGCGTCGTGAATATCAGAAACCTCAAGTGGCGCCACCATTTTTGAAATCGTGTAAACACACACTCTCTGCTAACGTTCATAAAGAGAGGTTATGAATGTACATATTGTAATTGATAATCAAAAACGCGATAATAAATATTTGTAACGGTAGTGGGAGATAATACGTTAATTGTAAATTGAACTTAATTATACGACGCATTATTCTATAGAGAGTAATTATTTTTATTTCTGCGCCATTGCCTTATGCGCGCGTCAAATAATAACGTTAAAAGGCGGGATTTTAATAGAAAAAATAGGGTTAGTACGATCAAGGCAGTATCAGGTTAACGATATTACATCGCAGATATTGTTGCACGTTGTTGCAATCCCATGTATTGTAATATCAATTGTAAGTTTTTGGATTTAACTTGAAGTTTATTCAATTGTGAAAATAAAAAAGTAAATCAGGTTTGTTTATTGTCGCGCTGCAATCGTATATACCAGTATATAAATCATGTCGCAGCCGTCAGTAACGGCGTATTTCAACACAAGAAAACGACAGGCGACTGATGAGCTCAGGAATAAAGCTAAAGTTTTCGTGTTGGAACGCGAAAGGGCTCATATAACTAATGGAATAGTGAATGAAGCCAATTTCGATGATGTAAATGCAAAATTAACGACAGACGAGGTAGTAGATAGTGCCCCAAAGGTTGTCTACAACAACACCAATGAAGCAAAGTCTGTCAATGCCTCAGAGAAGGTTAATTCAGCAGTACGTAATATTCAATTTGATTCTACCAAAATTTCATCACCAAAAACACCGAAGATGATAACTCGCGCACGAAGTAGTAGAGTTAAAAAATATTCTATTCAAGAAGGTCAAACTGATATACGTGAGACATTTATGAAAATGAATGATGCTGCGACTACAGAACCAAAAAAAGTTGTATTTGAAAAGAGAGGGGCATTAAGTCCTAGGAAACCTGCATCAGCGAATAAAATTGCAACTACACCTAAGAAAATTGATAAATCTATTGGAAATGTCGGTGGACAAGAAGAAGAAAAGCAAGAGTCAATAGTTGGTTGCGTTACTCCAAAAAAAGCCTCGTTGATGGATAGATTAGCAAGACAAGATTTAAGTATCGGTGATATTAAAAATCGTATTAATAAATCATCACGTCTTGCTGAACTCAAGGATAGAATTGATCGAATAAAGAGATTTGACAAAAAATTGGAGGATTTTAAAAATCAAGATGAGCCTCAACCGAAAATTAAGAAATTCGAAAAGATTCAATTAGAAGTACCAATTAGGTATTTATCAAATTATTTTATTTATTCAATCAATTATTTATTTATTTATTTATGTGTATGATTTTTTTTTTCCAATTCGTATTTGTAGCCCACAGAAATCAGTTCGTAGCCCGATGAAAACACCAACAAAAAATATTCAATTACTATCAAGTGCAAGTCCACAACGTCGTTTATTATTTGCACCAAAAGAGTCTACACCGAGTCCAGTAAAAAGTAGTCCTGTTAAAGCTCCAGCTTATCAACGATATCAATCTATTTCTGACAGTGGAAGTTCAGCATTACCTTTACCATACAATTATAGATTCCTCGCAGAAGTTTTTCGATGTGTTGATACGGTAAATAAATTTTTTTATATTTTTATTCAATGAAGAATGCAAAAAATATTTATATTCAATTAATTTATATTTATTTTTCAATAGGTTTCAGCAATGTTATTCAATCGTAAGGAATTAATAACATTTAAAAAATTAAAACCAGCAGTACAAGAACTTCTTCGTCGTAATTTCAATATTGAACATTTAGCGCAAATAAAAACTGTCTATCCAAATGCATATACTTTTAGTCAGGAAAAAGTGCGATCGTTTGGATCAGTCACGAAGGAGGAAAAATTTGAATTGGTATTAACACCAAATGTCGAGGAGAAAAACGGTAGAAATACACCGGATGATAATGATGTACTTAAATCAGCATCGGAAATGAGTATGGGACCGGGAGTACTTTTAGAGAGACGACGAAAATTTTATAATGTTCTGTTAGGTATTAAAAAATTATTTAAACTTTTTACATTTAATATTTTTCTATTTTTTTTTTTTAAATATTTAGAGATGTGGATTTAATTCTTTTAAATATTTATAGAGAAAACGAAAATAGAGCATGAGAAATTTTTGTTAAACTTGGAAAGTCCCATGGTAATTCCAAAGGAAAAAATAACTAGATGGCATCCAGAATTCGATGTTGAAACGTGTCCAGCAATTGAAAATGCAGAATTGCCGCAACCGCCAAATGTTGAAAGAGCCTCATCAGCTCAAGATGTCCTTGGTATGTATAATTCTTAAATCAACAATTTTTAAATTGGTAAACAAATAAAACGTAACAGCAAATTTCATCCAGCTGAAAGAGACGTTGAAAAAAAAAAAAAGAAATTGTATAACATAATTAAAAATTAGGTCGTGAACGCAATTTCGTAATTAATTCAATATACCAATTGCTTGCAATATTGTATGTCAGGTATAGCAAACAATATTTTATCATAATTTTTGCGTTTTGGATCAATATAAATGCAACATGCGATGCGCTTGATTACACACCGTAATCAATCGCAGTAAAATCAATTTGTTCATTTCTTTTTTTTAATTATTTTTTTATCGTCATTACCTTCGAAAACTCGAAAAAAAAAAAAATGTTGTCGCTTGATAATGGCTTCAAAGTCACCTTGAATTATCATCAATCAATTAGGCGGATACGTGAGTTCGATATTGAACTGAAATAATGTAACACAAATTATTATCATTTAATTGAAGATTATTTTTTTTCATGTTTTTCTTTCCTTTTTATTTTGTATTTAGAACGAGCAAAGTCTTTGTTCAACTGTAATACACGTATGGAGAAAGCGCTTCAGCGATTGGCCGATGCTAAAATGACATCAATGAGTAATAATGTAACATTAACAGCAGATAAATCGAGTGAAACGACCTCGCAAACAATAAATAAAGTGGATATTGCCGTGGTCGATACTCCACCCGATACTCCAAAAACTCAAAATAGTTTTGTTAATCCAGCTCTCAAGGGTATTCCAAAGGCACTTCTCGAGCGGGTGTGTATTGAATTATCATTCAAAATAAATACTGGAGAATTTTTATTATTCACAAAAATATAATAATTATCCAATGGAACGAATAATATCGATATTTTATTTTTTATTAATCAATGTCAATAATTTTTCAGCTTATTTACATTCTTTATTAATCAAATTATTGTTTCAATATCTCAGGTACGTGCGAAACAAGCTGCCAAAGCCTTGGAGGCAATGACGAGGACACCAAATGAGGATAAAGAAGCTGCAATTTATTCACGTTTACCTGACATGTCAAAAATAGTTCGTAATATTTTTGTTGCAGAAAAAAAAGGTGTTTTAACGCTGGAATTTGTTATTGAAAAATTAGATAATTCTTATAGGACAAAATTAACGTCAAATGAATTAGAGGATCATATTAGGCTTATGTGTCAATTATTACCGACATGGGCAACAATACATCATGTTAGAAAAATGGATTATTTAAAAATTGCTAAGGATGTTGATATTGCTAAAGTCGTAAAGCGTTTTGAAATATTGGCTAATGATAAAATTAAAGGTTAAACTTTGATGATGTTTACGTTGATGAATTACATTGTAGTTTAATTCATAATTTATATGGAAAAAAAAATACATAATTAATAAGAATATTTGGAAATGCACGATATAATTAAATATTGTCTGAGACTGACATTGTAATGAACAGTGCACCGAATTTGTGTTTAAAATTCAAATTGCAGTATGAAACATTGTGAATGAATGAATTTTTTTTGTTTTTCACGTAATTTTTTTTTTTTTTTTTGGGCAATCGGAGTTCGCCATGGAAATATCCTTATCAATTTTGTAGTTAGGAAAAAAAATGAAAAGTCTGTTTGTTCATTAGGATTTTCATTTACGTATTCCATTTGTAATTTCATGTAATGAAAACTCTATGAGGTTTACTTTCATTTTGTATTTTGCATATTTATATACATATATGAATGCGATTGTAGTTAGTAAAAATAGTATTAATTTTTGTCTTTTGCAATGTAAAATTCTTTTTTTGTTCGAGGTGGATTTTTTCCCTCACATAATTATAAAAAAAGCAATAGTAATTTGTATGTAATTTATTTCATATTTAGATATTTTAAATGATAAATATTTATCGTTACATAATTTAGAATTCCAAAGTTAATTATAAGAGTGGCCGCTAGGAGATTATTAGTTGTGAAGTTGGCTGCAGACCGCACTACCGCAGTAGTCTCACAAAAAAAAATTGTTTTAAAGTGTTTTTTCGGTTTCTCAAAAATTAAAATAATATTATTAATACATCGGATTTGAGTTATCAAAAGTCGTGAAGATGCTTTTGACTGCTAGACTTTTGGCTAAGAAAGCTAAAAGCAAGTAAGTTGATAGTTACTTGTTGATTTTTTGCGATAAATTCGGAGTAGAAAAAATTTGAGGTTAGAATTGGCAAATGCAAATAAAATAATACATAACACAATTATCTGAGAATAAACATTATTTTGTAGAATAACTAGTGAGCTAATTAGATATAATTATAATTTATAATGAAGGATTATCATTAATATTATTATTTATTAATTAATTATTCGATTGCTCTATCGGTATAGTCGAACATTATATCACGAAAAAAAATTATTTTATTCGATTAATTCATAGGATAATTTATCGACTTTTATTAATTTAATTTATCATTTGTTATGAATTCAAATTTTAATATGAAAATTATAAACAATGTCATTGGTAATTAATAAATTAATTAATTTTCCAGGCACATTTTAGTTCTGGTGGAGAGTATGGTTACTGGACATCATAAGAACCTTGTTCGTGAGAGATTAGCAGATAAAATGGAATTTATCGGATACGATCCTCTCGGTAATTAATTACACAATCAATTTAAA
>JAQQBR010001831.1:3650019-3665347 GCA_030347285.1 Microctonus hyperodae
TTACTGTTTATTTTTATTAAAAATCATTGATGAATTTACAAATACGATATTTCTCTCAACGGGAATTGTTTCATTGCTATTATTGGCAAGTGTTATTATCCAAAATTGGGATGAAATATCAAATACATGGTATAATAATTCACGAAATAAAAAAATTGATTATATTATGAGAATTGTTTTATTATTAACAATATGTGGATTATTCTCAAATAGTTATATTGTTGAAGAGGACAAAGTCTTGTCATTTTTATTGATAACACTTGTGTGTTTATTGATATATAATATCGGCGATGATACAATAATTACAGATAGTCATGAAAAAAAATTGAAATCCTCAAATAAATCAATGAATTTATATAAAACTAAAATTTTATTAATATTTATTGGATTCATTGTGTGTCTAACAATAAGAATATCAAGTTATTTTTGGCGTTGTCGTGAGGAACAAATAAATTCATCGTGCACATCATCAATATTTTTAGGAAAAGTCGGATCAATTTTATCCAACAGTTTGGAAAGAATATTATTAACAATTTCTCTTGTTGCATTGGCATTATACATAACAATTGTAAGAATATGGTTAAGAAATTGTGGTAATCTCACAGGTTTTTCACCGACAATTGCTGTTTCACGTTATTGTCCTGGATTAATTGTCGTTTGTATGGGCAGTTATTGGGTATTACAACGATTACCAAAGAATGGAAAAGTTAAATTTGTTTTATCATATCAAATGAATGCACTACCAGGTGTTGTTTATTTCTTTGTAATATTCGCCATTGGTATATTATTTATACGGCCATTAAGTATATTTCTACTGCCACAAAAACGTGAAACATTTAGTATTTATCAAGGTGAAAATATGGTGCCAAAATTATTTGATAAAATTAAAGAATTATTTTACACAAAGAGGAACAAAGATGACAATGATATTCCAATTGTTTATGGCTTGGGAACTGTTTATAGTGCGGCATTTATATCATTGAGTGTTTTTTTAACACTCCTTTATGCATTATTACTCGGAAACGTTTTAGCTCCGAGTTCAATATTAATGATTGTTACTTGCGCTGCTGTTTTGGGAATTGTTGCAATTGAACGTTATCGCAACGCTAATGATATTGGTAAATATTTGTATTTATAAGTATATACATACATATGTATGGATATATTTTTTTATTTATTACAAATTATTCGTTCCAAATGAAAAAGAAAAATATTGTCAAGTCGCATTTAATTTTTTTTTACAGGACAACTGTTTCAAATACCGAGCACTGCGATATTTTGTTGGTTTCTCATTGCTGAATATTTTTTTTATGGCAGTGGGCATCAACCGACATTTTCAACGATTTATTGGGACGCAGCGTTCATTGGAACTGGCGGTCATTATTATGGCAATATAATTCCATCAATTTTAATTGGTAAAATTTAATTGAATATTCGATTTATAATTTATTTATAATGAATATTCATCTAATCAAAATTATGTTTAATGCAATTTTAGGTGTAAATACATTTGGTTCGCATATTATTTTGGGCGCGACATTGCCGCTATTAATTATTGCACCATTTACAATCTTTGTGATGATTCCAAAATTGGCGAAAATTAAATTTCGTATTAATGAAGACATGAAACGGGGTGAATTGATATTATTCGATAAGGAATCAACATTTCATCATGCGCTTATTACAGTTTGTGGAAAATATTTGCTCATTCATGGATTGCGGGTAAGAAAAAAATTTTTTTTTCTATTCATTTATCAAGAAAATAAATTAACAAGTTTATGAAATAATTGTTGATATCATTAATTAATAATTTAATAAATATTTTAGACATTTGGATGTATGTTTGCCGCAACAATTCATTGTCGTCATTTGATGGTATGGAAAATATTTGCTCCAAAATTAATTTTTGAAGGTTTGTCATTTCTTGTAAGTTTAGGAAGTGTTTTATCGTCATTGTTTATGGTAATAAGAATAGATGGTCAAGTGGAGCAGCTTATTGCGTGTGTAACGAAGGTTAGGTGATATTGCATGGAAAAAAATGAATGAATAAAAAAGAAATGCATAAAATAAAATAAATAAAATAATGAATAAGTTGATATAATACGAAAATGCCATTAAACGCTCATTAATTGTTACCAGTATTGATACGTACTTTTTCTTAGGAGATTCTTATAAACGTGTGAAATTGAGAAAACAAAAAATATTGGTCAAAATAAATTTACAAGTAATATTAATTATTATTTATTTATTTATTCATTTTTTCTAATGTAAATTGATGATTTTTAGCACACGAACGCTATCCTGCGTGCAATGCATTGCTCATTATTGTATAATTAAAGCAACGCACTTGATGCAGGATTGCACCCATATGCACAATATTATTGAAAATAATAATAAAAATTAAGCAAATAATTAAATAAAACTAAGCAGTAAATTAAATCATGAAATTAATAAAATTGTTAATTAAATTAATATATATGTGTAAAGCTTGACTGAAAAATTATGCCTTTATTCAATGAAATCATTAATTTTACACGTTTTTTTTTATTCAGAAAATTTTTATTTTCTAAATAATATTGAATAATATTGTTATTAATATTTCAAAAGAAAAACTAAATAGAGAAATTCGGATATACTCTTATTCCATTGATGATGAATGTAGATGCCAATTGGAAAATTAAATACCAATTTTTAATGATGATTGTGGTGGTGATGTTGGTCCTTATATCGATCCCTAATAAATTCACCCCATTTAATCCACTCTTTCCATGGATCGTCATTATTATTCTCTGCACTCTGTGAATCCAGATTGAATACCAGATAAATAAATAAATAAAATAATAAAATAATTAGATAATTTATATTTGTATATATTTATACTCTGGCTCATTTGACCCGGGTACTTAAATCTGTACTTGAAGTGTAAATCGACTATAAAACTAACATGTAAAAATATTTATCGTAGAAAAAAAAATTAATTTACTTATTCCTGAAGTAATACATTAAAAATATACTCACTAAAAATTTTATTCCACCGTCTTGATGACCGGGAACTGAATCACCATCGGCTTGCATACTTCCAATCGATTCAAATGGTGAATTTTGATATCTCTGACGCATCGGCATCGTCGCAGCACGTTTGAAATTATTTTTACCATCATCACTATCACGTTGATCTTCATATAAATCGTAATCGTTATCATTAACATGACGTTTAAAGGTTCCGCTCTGTGAATAAGTTGACCAAAATGGTGCACCAGAAGCCTTTGGAAGACTAGGATATTTTTCTGGGCCATAATTCACTTGAGCCAACGCATCTGGATTAATTAATTTACTTTTTATTGCATCCCAAAATGAGACATTAAATGGCGCGATGGTTTTTGAATCACTCAGAATATAATCATTGTATGTTTCAGGTGTTATTTGATTTAATGGATTTAAAATTGACGATGTTGGTGGTGAATCAGTGACAGTTGCGCGATTTTTAATAGCGTCGACAACAGCAATGGTAATATTTTTCTGCAATTCAGTGAGCATATCAAATACTCCACTGAGCATAGTCATTTTTTGTTTGAATGGAAGAGTTGGATCAACTGGCGGTGGTCCCCACAATCCAGCGAAAGCTGCTTTAAATGGCTTCACAGGTTTTTTACTCGCCGATGATGATGATGATGCTTTAGCTACTTCTGCTTGTTCCACTAATATCAATTCATCTAAATTATTAATCATATCCGTTTTCAATGTACCAAGCTCGGCAATAATTGAATCAACAATAGCATCTTTAGCAGCTGTTATTGTCGCAAGATCATCTATTGAATTGGTAATTTTCGATTTATCAACTGAACTATCAATCAATGATCTTGCAAAATTACTTTTAGGTTCAGGTGATGGTACATCATTAGTAGCAGTTTCATTTGACGCGGCTTTGATGGCATTCAATTTAATACTCTCCACAAGTTTATCAAGAAATGTTGATACCTTATTGGTATATTCATCAGGTGAGGGAATAATTGATGATGGCGCCCAGAAACCCGGTGGGACTATGGTACTTTTTGGTACGGGAATGGCTGTGGCTGTTTCTACTGGTGACCAAAAATTCGGTGGGACAATTGTACTTTTTGCTGTGGGTACATCGGATAATGTAGCCGGTGTGCTCGTAGCTAAATTTGAAAATAGCGCATTTAAAAATGTCGTTTTCTTTGAAGCAAATACGCTGGGGTCAATAATTGATGATGAAGGAGCGAATCCGAATGGTCCGAATGGTCCAAACATACCGGGAAGAAATTGTTTAGGAATTGTTGGTGTTTCAGTATCTGACTCTTCGGTTATTGTACTGAGTCCAGGATATGGTGGCGGTGGTCCTAAATTAATAGGTGGTGCTGCGGGTTCTGAAGTTAAAATACTTCGCTTTCGTCTTGATGATGGACCAAATTTAGATTCACTATCGGCGAATGGAAAATTAAATTTAGGACTAGATAATCCAAATGTAGGCGCGAATGATCCAAATGATGAAGCCGCAGGATTAAATTTACCACTCATAGGTCCAAACATTGATCGTTTAGAATTTTTAACGTCACTTTTATCGAATGAAATTATATTTTCCAAGTCAGATAAATCACCTGGTGATTCGGTTTCGACATTTGATGCATAGAGAGTCGGTGAAGCAAATGGATAATTAACTGGACCCAATCCACCGAAAAGATTGTTTAAATAATCGGTTTTTGATGATATCATTGCTTTTGGATCGACGAATTTTGGGAAGAATGGAGATGCTTTCGGTCCATAGGGAACGGTTATTGTGTCTAGTCCACCTGGTGGCCCCAAGGGTTTCGAATAAACTGACAGAGTAATTAAAAAGCAAAATAAAAAAAGAAGAACAGGAAGAAATTCATTAATATTTACATATGAAAAAATTAATATTATTAAAATAAATTTTGCTTTTACCTGGCTTTCCAGCACCGTAAGTTGCCCATGGTGATGAACTTGGTGGTGGTTTAGCACTAACTAAAATTATTAATGTCAAAAATGCACAAGTGACACGACGACCGCTTTGTCGAATCATCTTTGTCAATATACATATTATCAGCAGTCAGTTGATGGCTTTTATACGAATACTTTTTGCCAATTTAATAAATTAATTCACGTTAATCCGTTTGGAAGGATTATACGTGTGGTCTTTGCAAAATACATCTGCATATAAACGCTTCGAGACATGCTATTTAAATTTAAATAATCCAATCGTTTCATTTATATATCGTTTCAACACTTGAAGATTAAATATCATAAGTCATTACAGGTTGTATTATACTTAATGCAAATTTTTCAATATTACAATTTTTTTAATTACGACGCAGAACAATTTCCTGCTTAAATATTAGTAGCAATCAATACCATTTGGTTATTAATAAATAAAATGTAAATATCTGTTTACAATTACTTTGTATAATTTCAATTTAAATTGAATAACTATTGCAATAACATTTTAGTCCTGGACTAATTTTTACTGTTTCTGACAATGGATTTCACGATTTGTTTACAGATTATATTTGATTTATTATTATTTTATTCGTTTATAATTGTGTTCCAATAAATTTTGCTGCACTCATGTGTTCATCTGTCTCCCGATTGTCAAATGTTTTGCTCATTGTCGTGTCCTTTATTTCGCCGAGTAAAATGACGATTGAATAAGTTGTATCTGTCAGGTTACAACAATTTTTCCTATCGCTTAATGGCTAACACATCAAATTGTAAGTGATATTAATGTAAATTAAATTAATTAAATTTATAATTCATCACAATTAAATTATTTTATTTTATTTTTTCTATTTATTTCAAGTGTCTGGTGATGCAATTGATGCAATACGACCAGACTTAGAGGCATTTGCATCTTTATGGACATCGTTGCGTGTCACTTATGAAGGAACAAATATCACGAAAACTATTGCAAGATTGCTTCATATGTACCAACCGGAGGATGGCATTCAAGCATATGAAAGATTATTAAAAACTCTTTTTGTATTACTTGAGGATTTTGATGGAAATGGTTTGAGATTATTGGTCTCCATGGTGCCGCCACCCAAAGGATCTTCTGATGAAACGATTAAAGATGTATTTTTTAAAGCCACCGGATTTGTTAGAATTGATGCGCCGATTTTTCATCAAAAGTATGCTTCATTTATTTTTATTTATTTATTTATTTTTTTTATAGCATAATCAGTATTAACATTTATTTTTCTTTCAATATTTTGCCAGTTATCCTTTGCTTTCACCGGTGACAAATCCTATGGATAGTGAAATAAATAAAGAAATTAACTGTGAAAATAATTCATTTCGTCAATTAATACGAGAGAATATTAATGATAAAAAGAAAAGTAATTCAAATGATACATCCACTTCACGTTCTGATTCACCACAAGTGAGTAAATAATTTCAAAGTTTTATAATTATAATTGACATGTCATTCGTTTTCATAATTTTAATCATTAATGATTGATAAATAAATGAATGGATAATTAATTTAATTAATTAGATATTGATATTTTTTTATTGAAATATTTAGATGTTGTCGCAGGATTATTATCCATTTCGTGGCTTTCCACCAACGGAAAATTATTTACAAAACCAAAATAGCCAAAGACACGATTCAGGGCAATATTTTATGTCAACTGATCATTGTGAATCATCAGCAAATTTATCTTTGAATAAATTTAAAATGAATTGGCTTCAAGGACCGTATTGTATGCAAAATGGAAATGTACGACAATCGAATTCCTGTTATCGTGATATGTTGGTAAAAACTATGGATAATAAATATTTACGAGTTCCCATTGCACATTGCAATTCTAATTTGCATTATTATAATAGTCCGTATCAGGTAACAAGTATTTAATTTTAATTTAATGTTTATTTATAGTTATCAGTTTTTATTTTATTTTTTTTATTGGTTTTTAGATTGCTCCAGCTGAACGAAAAGTACAATCTAATAGTAAGCACACAATTACTAGTGGATTTTTGACCAATTCGTTGCAAAATCACATTGCAAATTCATCATACTTGAAGCAGGAAGAGAAAGATCGTAATGATGAAACACGAAATTCACAAGGGAATTCGGATTTAATTGAACATAATTATAATTTAATGAAAAATCCTGATGAAAAATCAGATGAAATTGATGACAAACAGTGTCAAGATATTATTCGCGATGAAATATATAAAATGGATGTAGTGAATTGTGAAAATTATGATCCGATATCACTTGAAGATTGTATTATTGAAAATTTAACTGTTTCACGAAATCTTGCGGAATCAGTTAAAGGTTTTTTAAAGCGCGCTGAAGATGACGAGTCTTCTAGTGTCAATGGTGACAATTTAGAAATGGGAAAAAAATCAGTAGATGATAATTCGAATAAAAATCCACATAGGAAAAAAAATTCACAATTACAAACGCAGAAGTTAAGTGAAAAAAATGCAATTCATAATATTAAAGAAATGAAAAATTGTCCAAATGAAATAAACGACTCTTCGTATAATTTTATTTATCAAACAAATTCAATGTCGGAATTAGCTGCGTACAAACGACAATATTATGACGCTTTATTGAATATTCAACGAGCAAAGAGTGAGAAAAATAATTATTTATTCAAGCTAAATGAAAAATGAAATGAATTTTTGATACATTAAATAGATAAAATATTTTTTTTCTCATTAGTGGCAGTGGCGAATTCATTAATTTTATCACCAATGCAACGTCGTAGTGATTACGATCCATATCATCCAGACAATCTTCAACAGCCTCGCTGGATTTTCCAGCAACCCCAGCGATTAATAGTTGGCCCATCTTATGCACAAAGATTTGGCCAACCAGAATATTCATCAATTCACAACACTTGTGTTCGCCCCAATGATTGGATGTCAAATTATCCATCAACTCGTGTTGCTCAAGAGGTGAATAAAATAAAACAAATTTATAAAATGAAATCAATCAATGAAATTATAAATAATAATCTATAATAGTAATTTTTTTCTTTTATTATTCAGACTCCAATGATGCATAATTCATACGATTCACGTGTACTATATTCAAATCATGAATTAACATCCCAAATGAATGATTGCGTTCCAAATGATACAAAATTAGAAGCGAAAAAACGTAAATTGGAAAATATCGTTGTTAAATTGAAGGAAAATGAGATGAATAGTATTCATAATTAAAATTATCGCTTCATATATTAATATAATACAAGAGAAAAGAAAAATAATGCAAAAGGTATTCGTGCATTTTGTTTCTGCATTGAATGTATATAATTATTATATTAAAATAATTTTTGCAGAACATTTCAAATCAATTGTTTAGGATAATTTTAATAATTTCTCGCTATCATTGATTGAACAATTTGGTGATCAATTAAATTTTTCTTTTCTTCATTTTTTTTTTTTATAGATTGTATTGTTAACAATCGATTAACAGACACACATAATATTCATACACACACACAAAATTTTATTTTGCTTTTTTTTTTAGTTAATTTTCCGCATTAAAAATGAAAATTATATTTCTCTTTAAATATCTCGTAATTATTTTATCGTATCCAGAAGTTGTTGATTAACTTATTATTATTTTTCATTATTTCGAATGTACAATGCATTGGTTTCTATCATACACATTATCCGGATACGGAAGTCGATATTTTTCTTAACTTCTACAAATATAATTCTGTTCTTTCTTTCTTTATTTTTTTTTTCCACCAATTTTCTTCTGGTTTTATTTTCAAGAAACAATTTGATATATATTTATACGTATATACATATATGTTTCTCATTTAAATGAGTACCCGGTTTACAACAATGAATTTACGCATATGTTAAACAACACGTTCATATAAATTAATAAGATAATTTTATTCAGGCGAAAATTGTTTATTGCATTATATCTAATAGTTGAATATTAATAATTGGATTGTCGTGTTTATTTATCAATTAATTTTAACGAATTTTTTTTTAATTGGCGAGAGAAGAAAAATTAAATAAATGAATTTAAGTTTAATGTGCGGATAACTTTGTGATCATTTATATAATTTAAATTAATTGCAAATAATTATTTATTGCTGAATTTAATGAATTCACATATATTTATATTTTTGTTTGGCGTCGTGGGGGGCTTTTTTTTTTTATGCGAAGACAAATTGGCAATAATAACTATCATTCACTGTATCTTATTTATATTTACAACGTACGAGTTATAATTGTGCGTCGGAGAGAGTTGCAAATCTATTGTTGTTTATTATAATTTTTAATCTGTTAATTGTACAATTGTGTTTTTATTTATTCATTTTTGTTTGCTCATCTAAGAGAATTAATTCGACACTCGCAGAGGTAAATTGCATTATATATTAATGAAAATTATTAATTATTATCGGTCGTATTTCGTGCGACTCGAATTATAAAATATATATTTTTATTTATTTATATATATATATATATATTTTTTTGTGTCTCAAAGTTACGTTTAGCAACTATTTTTTTCTCTTTCCTATTTACTATCTTCTTAAATTCATTCGTTTTATTTATTAAGTCGTATGTATATATTTATTTATATACATGTATATATAAGTAAATATTTCACTTGTGTGTGCATGAAAACTTTTGCACAAATTACTTATTATATTGAGATAATTTATTTAATTATTCACACGAATAAATTTGAATTAATTAATATGTGAATGAAATTTCAATTGTGTGAAGAAAAAGTTCATAATCGACGGTGAAACTTTTTTGTTAAATTATTATTAAATTACTTTTTTTTCTCCTCAGAGATACTATTTGTATAAATATGAATTAAATTCCATGTGTTTGAAATTTATAAATTAATTCGCAGGTATGCTTTTTTTTTTCTTTATTTGGCAGTGATTTTTTTTTATACCATTTCCTGTAATTTTTTACATGGTCAAAAGCTCGCTTGATTCAATAATGAATATTTTTAAATTTATAATAGAGCAAAATACTCGCGATTTTTCAGACATATTCAGAGACTTTAAAAATAATTTTTAATTGAAGTAATTTTTTATTTTTGTTTTATAATATTTAGTTATTTAATTTTTGCAATGAAGGGAAAAGTGAAAGATAATTCGTAAAGTGCTTTTTATGGCTTCTAAAATTTCAGTGGATCGGAGTTTTTTTTTTGTATATCAATATTTCATCATTATACATACGCGACAGATGGATATATTATTTAATTAATTAATTGATGAATTATTTAATCAATGGAAAATTAATTATTATTATATACTTCTTGATTAAATGAAATTTTATAATTTCATTCAATCGACAATTAATAAAATACGAATTGGAAAAAATTTTAAACGGCATAAAAATACATTTATAAATGACTAATTATACCTACATTTTTTATTTTTCGCCATCTTCATGTTATTTATTTTTTATTTATTCATCATTTTTTTCCTTCGCTTTCATCATTTCCTTTTAAATTGTTTTCATCATTTTGATTCACCGGATAATAATTCATCCTCAGATTCATCTATATACCACGTTTAATTATTTCATTTAATTTGCAAATTCAATTCATCATTAACTATTTTAAATATTTCCGGTCCATAATATTTTTTCACAATTTTTTTCTCGTTATTCATTTTTCAGATACACGCATGAAAGAATATCATTTATTTATTTGTCATTTGCATTCACAGATCAAGCAACAGATCATTTTTATTTCCTTATTCATCTATTTTTTTCATTATTAAATATTATTATCATCATTCATAATTACTATTAATTTTTTCACTTTTCTTTCTTATTCAATAATTTTTTCTTTCCTTCAAGGGTAAAATATATTTGACGGCAGCGTTAATATACAAGGCGAGATAAATTTTGTACAGACATATAGGATAATACGCCACTTTAAAATTGGATGAGAAAGATTCTTGTTAATAAAAATGTATTTTATATAATTTTATTAATATTCTTCCATCACTCAATCAATTATCCATTCCACCTTCAATAAATTAATTAAGCAAATGTATAAGGGTCAATTGTTTTGCTTGAACACGGCTGTACATCATCTGGTGGTTGCCATTTCTCCGACCAAGTTGATGCTTGAAGCAATGAAACCTTAAGTGCTTCAGCGCGCTCTGAATCATTACCAGCTTCGAGCTCCCAAGCTTTAACCGTTGCTGCAACATAACTCTGTAAATCATTATTCGTATTTGTTCTCGATGTTTTAACACTTGGCTGTTGTGATTTAGCAGCGCTACTTCTACGTGGCTGAGGTCGTTCAATTGTTTTTAATGGCAACTTTTGTGGCACACGTCGAACTTTATTTATTTCACCGCTTGTACCAGCTCCAGTTAATTTACGATTAGCCGTTGCTGAAACACCATTGCCACCACTTGAGCCACTGTCATCTCGTCTTCTCCTATGACGTTTACGTTCAAGATCACTCTCGTCACGTTGAATTGTTGTTTGTATTTCATCATCGTCTTGCGATAAAAAGTGTTGACGTGCTGACGCCCAATGATCCTTTTTTCTTACACCAGGTTTATATTTTTCACAATTACCATTGCCCTTGCTCGTTGCATTTGATTCAGTGTCAGCATTCTTTTTTGATTTTTGATTTCGTACCACCCATGCTGGTGGTTGCTTTGGACTTTTGTCCTTTAATGTTAACTGAAATTAATATAATTTTATTTATCAATTGAAATTAAAATTTATCAAAGCTTATAAAATTTCACAATTGATTTAAATAAATTTATCCAATCCAATTAATTAAATATCTAATGGCAAATGTGAATCATTAATATAATTTTAATTATAATTTATAACTTACACCAGAAGACGACGAGTCAACTGGTTTATAAAGTTGACTCTGTGAATGTTCATGAGATGATGGTGCTTTGCAACTGATACTAGTTCGTCCATGCAACCAAGACAAAATAAATGCAATAAATGCACAGGACAATGCAAGACCAGCTGCTGCAGTAAGTTGTGAACGAGTACGACGTGGTACCCAACCACTTCCATGATATTCCCAAATTGTAAGACCAAGTATGCCACAACCAGCAATATAAAAAACTCCAATGCCACTAAATATCCAAAAATTCTGAAAATGAAATAGAAATAAAAATTAATTAATATCAGTTATCATTTAATAATAACATATGATGAATGAATTTTTTTTTTTTTGATTAATATTATCTATAAATATTACTCACGAGCTTTGCCCAATTTAATGGGAACATATAAACAACGTGGGAGATATCAAGGAAGAGTAGTAATGTTGTGATTAATAAACTAAAAACTGCGACGAAAATTATAAACCGTAATCTTTCCACTAGTGGTAACATGAATAAACTGACATTGGCAGTGCCAGAGCTGCAGAGTGTCGCCAAACATGCCACTGATGTTATCTAAATCCACAAGATTATTTATTAAAAAATTAAAATCACATTTAATATTATCAATAGAAATTAAAAAAAAATATTAATCCATGGTTTTATAAATTTAATAATTAATATATAAATTTATACTCACGAGTAATAAAATCCTGACAACACCAGTTGTGGTTTTAAGATGACCCTGTATATCGCAATAAAGAATCAAGTGGCTGGCTCTTGGCCATGGCAGTACATTTGTGGAAGAGCCATGCCTGTGATCACCATGACCATAATGACCATGGTAATTGGCATGTGAGTCCCACGAGTGGACTGTTGAGTGAACTCCAGGTGAGTCCAACTCTGATGATTGGGAGCTTATTGCTCCCCCTGTTCTGCTACCAGCTATTTTTATTTATTCATTTATATATTTATTCAAATACATTTTAAAATTATTTCTAACTAACGATAGATATTATTTTTTTTTTCTTTGATTTATTAAAATTATCTATTTATTTCTTTTACCAATTTCGAAGTCTTGTATGTCCTCTGGTCGTGAATATGCTGTTGGTGGTGGCTCAAGATCTCGGATTTCTTCAAGTAATAATACTTCAATCTCGTCGGCTGCGTACAAATCCGAAACGGAGCGAAGATGATGCCGAGTCTCGCTCATCACTTGGATAAATCCTATTTATGTACGCGCCCTTGCCCATCGATTCACAACTATTCGCACGTTAACTATAATGAAGGACGTGTCAGTAAATCAATCCATTTTATCATATTGTCATGCCACTTTTCATTCAATTCCATTGCACATTACTTTCATTATATATCAAAGTCAAAAAATACTGACGATATTTCATGAAACTTTAAACACTCTTAAACACTTGCTGCAAATAATTTCATTCTATTTAATATATACGAAATCATTAGCGACATTTTAATTATACTTAATTATTTAATGATAATATTTAATATCAAATTTAACATCATAATTAATTTTATTTCTTTCAATTTTTTAATGCCACTAAAAATATATTTATTTGGGGCATTTGTGTATTTTAAATTTTATTATTTATTATAAATATTTTATCTATGTGTCAAATGATAACATAGTGCATTATTGTTACCTTAAATAATTGTTAATACTAAATGTAAATTTTTGATTACATTTTTCATTTATGAATTTTATTTCATATTAATTTAATGACAAACCTCCATGTCTGTATTATCGCCATTATCACTCGGGTACAACTTGTAAAATTTCTTTTTACTTCATCCACCAAGACTATATGAATTATGATAGAAGTGAAAAATATTCTATGAGTGTATGATGTTGTGTATTATATAAAGTAATGTAAGAAAGATAATATTTTTACCCCATTGCAATAGCCAATTAAATTTTGATTATACTTTTGGAACTTTGGGAAATTACTTGGGGATTGGCTTGCTGTTTATATATTATTTTTGATTGAACGGACTCAGGGTGAACTGGCTGCACTGTTTAGGGGTTGAAATACAGAGGGTAAATGTCTTTTGAATAATATACAATTGCCGCCATCTTTCGTTTGTATTATTCTGCCGATAACTCACCGGCAATATTTACTTTACATTTTTATCTGTATGTGATATTTAATAATTATCAACAGATGTTATGATTGATGATTAATTATTGTGCTTTTTATTATTATTTAATGATTGCATGATGTAATAGTAATTTAGAAAATATATTTAGGATATAAAATTTGATATTACAATTTTTATTGAATTTTTATTCCACAATTTTTGGATTTATTTGTAATAGTAATAATTTTATTTAAAATAAATTCTAAATATAAAATTTTTATTTATAAATAAAAATAATTTAATAAGTCTCATTGGAATGGATTGAAATGAGAGAATAAAAAATTAAATACTTGGGAAAATTAATTTTAATATTTATTAATTAATTTAATAAATTTTGTGAGGTTGTTGAAATATTAATAGTAAAATTGATGGATTAATATTGACATTGGACTTTTAATAATTTAATTTATTCTCAATTATTAAAAATAAAAGCCTGTGAAAAAATAAAATATGCAATATGCAAAAAGTTCTTACGAATTAATTAATCATGAGTCATTTAAATTTCAATTTTATTTGAAATATTTAATTTTATTTCAAATTCGATATTTTATAAAAATGTCAATAATACAAGTCACAATTATTACTGTAAATAAATGAGATAATTATTTGAGTAGGCTGAGTATATAAGGTCATCAATAATATATAACATAAGATAATTACTGTTGTTTAATTATTTTTTTTATTCACTTGTACATTTATCAATCCTCAGACCTTGGAAAAAAAAAATAAATAAAAGTGAATAAAATACATTCAATCGATTATTTATATAAAAAAAATTTTTATTGTGTTATTTAATTAATTTGAACGATGATAATAATTATATTAAACAAATATAATTCCAATTATAAATCAGGAAAATTTATGTTTAATTATATCATAAAAATATTTATTAATTAATATTATTAATTTTAATCCATGGATTCTATTTAAAAATTTATTTCCTGTATGAATTAAATATTAAGTAATAACAATCCCTTTTATTTTCATTGTTAATAAAATAATTAATTTACAACAAGTGAATTTTATGCTAAACAAAATTTTATAATCACCCAACAATTTTTTTTTATTATTTATCTTCTGATATTTTTCAATAATAATTTTATATTTTCAGGCCGAAAAAATTAACAAAAATTCGTGAGATGTATTTAAATAATAACAATAACGAAAATAAATTTAGTTTAATTTTTCGGTGAGTTTTTTTTTCAATATAAATTATCACTGAATCAAAAAATGAAACAAAAAAAAATTTACACTTTGTCATTTATTTTACATTTGGAATTTATTCAAAATATAATTATTTATTATTTATGAATTATTAC
>JAQQBR010001831.1:3688145-3698958 GCA_030347285.1 Microctonus hyperodae
TTTTTTTTTTATTTTATTTATATCCACTTCACTTACGTTTCTTATTTTTATTCACTCATTCATTCAATTTTTCTTTCACGAATAATGAGCTCATTATTGCAAACTCCTGCAAAATATTCTCTTATACAATCGTCTGGTTATTCCACACCTTCTTTCACTCCTCTTCATCATCGTCACTCATTTATCACTACTACCGACCGCTACTATCACAAATAATTCACTCAAATCACCATTTTAAAAAAGGCGATGAAAAGAAAAAAAAAATGTTATGAGAGAATTCAAATCATATACAGCAGACTCGCTCGATTATACTTGGGTTGCATTACCCGAGGCAGAATTAAATTACGAAAAATTGTTAACAGCCTTACAAAGTCGCATTAACCCAGTTGATGTAAATCCGGATAATTAGGAGTCTACTGTACATATACATATATATATACATATATACATAAACATGTACACATGTACACATATATAAATTTTGCATTAAAAGTTCATAAATATTATTTTAGGCCATGGCATGCTTTCTCAACGAGTTTATAATACATCCTCCACAATTCCTATATTTACTTCATTTCTACTGGAAGAAAAATGAATTCGACCTATTTCAATAAACAAATAATAATAATAATAATAAAGAAAATAATTTAATATTTGTGCTCAAGTCTATAATTTTTTAAATTGTTTATTAATTAATTTTTTATTTTACGGATACGTAGTGTCATTAGTAGTTTTAGACGTTGATCCGTGGGCTGTTGGTGAGCCACGTGCAAAATTACCAAAACTTTTTGTTGGCGAATCAATAACAGTATTAACAAGCGATTTATTATCACGTGGTGGTGGCGCTGAGCTTATACTTGATGAACTCACACCTGAATCACTTGATTTTTCACTTAAACAGCCACGTTGTCCAAGACCAACTGATGCACTAACACTCTCGCAACCTAATCCAATATCATTACTACCGCCAACAGCATATTTGGACATTGCCAATTTATTTGGACTCACTTCGTCGCCAATAACAACTGTTTCATTAAAATTACCACGTTTCGCGATAAAACGTACGTTTCCCGTGATGTTACGTAATTGTGGTGATTTTTCAAATGATCCATCTTTTTGTGATGATGCAATGGAAATTGGAATATTTGGATGATAATCATCCTTTGAATTAATATCCGATAACACATTTGTTTCAGATAATTTTCCATCGTTAATTGGCGAATCAAGATTATTTTCACGCGATAATTTCGTGGCCTCTGGACTTATTTGACGTCTCGTTGGATTTTTGTGTGCATCGTAACAACCGGAATCACGTGGAAATTGTCTTCGACTAAATGGCGAACAGTGGCCAGATGTTTGGCCTGATGTCAATGCCAAACGATTCATCTCGTCGCCCTCTGAACTTGATGCCAAATCGCCCTCACTTCCAGCTACATAAATAGACAATTTAAATAAAGATTGGTTATACATATTTATAAATTTACTGATAGATAATCAATTTAAAATAAAATTGCGAATAATTTTTTTTTTTTTGATCAATTATTCTCTTTTTTTTTTGAACGTGTGTGCGATTATTAAATTACATGGTAGATAGTAAATGTATTTGATCAAAATTATAGAGAATAATTTAGTAAATTAATTGGTATTATTGAATATCGATTTTAATTATATTGCAGTGAATATTATTTTATGATCGCGTGTTATAAAATTCCATTGATATAAATAAAAAATGTTTTAATCGTTATTTCATATCGATTACTAATTGAAAAATGTTAATTTATACGTTGCATACAAACTCGTGAGAGTACGAGAAATCAGATAATAATTAAAAAATAATGATAAATAAACGATAAAATAAAATAAAAAAATGATAGTTAAATACATAGGGTTGGTATTGCCCCTATTTACTTTACATACATATCTGCAATTAGAATGTGTGAGCGTGACACTTACATTGCAAATCATGAAGTAACTGCACGGCCGTGAGTATTTTAGCTCGATGTTCCGGTTGATGAATGCGCAGATAGTCGAGGTCTGCTGGTTCGAGTTCCCTGAAGAGTTCGAGGTCTTCGTAGCCATTTAATACAAACACTGGTATGTGCTCCTGCAATCACACACATCCGTTTTATAAAAAAAAATATCAAGAAGAAAAAGAAAATTAATTATCTGGGATTTTTATTCCATAAAAAATACAACAAGGAAATAACAAACAAAAAAAGAAAATGAATTGTAATATTTTCTCTTTGATTATTCGATTTTATTTTCTTCCTCTTCTTCTTCTTTTGTTAAATATTCAATAAACTGATGCAAATTGAAACCATTCAAATAAAGTTGAGCAATATTGTGTTTATATATATATATTTTTTGCTTCTTTTTATCACCTGAAGATTCATTCGTTGCAAGAGCTCTTGAACAGAGCCAGGTTTCTGTCGATATCTCTGGCCCCACTTGCTTCTCTCTGGTTCACCACGACGTGGCACTCGTTCGTTTAATATCTCCACGTTTATAAACTTGAAGTGGCCCACTCGATTGTGCACAACCCCTTTCCACAGACCACTAGTGTTCATTTGAACGACATCGATAACGTCACCTTTCTGTATAATAAAATAAAAAAAAAATTTAATTTATTCAAACACTTTCGCATCTCAATTTATAAAATAAAAATAAAACTAAATAATAAATTGAGTTAATAATTGAACAATAATTAAATTATTTTTCAATTAATATTAATAAATAATCATTAATTAAATATATATTTTTCTATATTTATTTATATTTTTACCTTAAATTTTAAAGCTTCCTTATCATAGGGACTTGGTGTATAGTCGACTAATGCACGAGCACGACACAGCACTGGACCAATTGACGTTGGACTAATTACGTCTCTGTCCTCACACGATATAGAACTGTGATTGCTGCCTGCTCTAACTAATGCTTGAGTACTCGAACCACTGCCACTAGGTAGACTTTCAACGCTGCTGGCGCTGCATGGAAATGCTTCAGATGACGGTCGGTCCTGCCGCAGTCTTGTAATTTTCCTTTGGACATCGTGTCTGAGGTTTCTCGCACGTCCAGCAATTCCCGCTCTTGCTTCATTACTCTCTAACAATGCGCTTGCCTCGGACTAAAAACATTTGCAAATAAAATCCAAACATGAAGATGATTATTTAATTTGAAAAATTACAAAAAGAAAAATATATATTTAAACGTGCTGTAAAATTTTATATTATTAAATTACTATTAATTAATTAATTAAATTATTACTTCAATTCCATGCGAGTCGCATTTTTTTTAATGTTTATTATTCAATTGTCGACTGTTCGGTGGATTATTGATAATTATATAGAAATATGAATATAATAATTTAATACAAATACATCTGTATCTTAAAAGTAAATTGTAGTAATTAAAATTCTTTTTTCTTTCTTTTCTTTAAAATTAAAATCGAGTTGAGCATCATAGCAAATAATATTTTCAATATTTAAAATTTTTTTTTCATGATAAATTGAAGAAGAAAATTTAATTACAATTATTTACTTGTATAGGTATATATATGTAATAATATTCTCACGCGAAATTTATTTGTGTGTGTTGATTATTTGTGCAAATATTAATTGTTAGTTTATCAATAGATTTTATTTGAGTGCAGCGTTCATTCATTAAAATATTCCATGCATTTAATGTCCAAGTTCATGCAATTATTTCATAGACAAAGCGATAGACAATTCGGGGAATAAGAGAAAATAACAATAGAGATAGAGAGTGAGAGATAGTGAAGAGACCCATCGAATCGTGCAGCATGAGGATGACATACTGTGTGAATAGCTGCTGAATGTTGATTCTCTAATTCCTCTTGGTCCTCGTAGTCACTGCTTTGGCTGGGTGACAGTTCATCTTCACCACTGCTCCGGCTCTAAAATCGATCACACTCGAAAATAGATACTAACCCAATACACAATATGAAAAGTATGGAAATATGAAAAAAAAAAAATGAGAGAAAAAAATATGAAGATAATAATTAAAGAAAATAAATTAATAAAAATAAAATATACATTCAGCAAGAGAGAATTAATTGGAAAAAAAATAAATAAATAAATTTATATTGATGATTTTTTTGTAGCTCCACCTTTTTGTATATTTTAATTAAAAATACTAATAATATTTTTTTAATTACATGCAAAAACAGAAAGGAGTAATTAATAAAAAATTGATATATGAACAATTGAAAGAATAAATAATTGAAGGAATTTTAAAAATAGAAAATTCAACGAGTAACGTATAGTTATGATTAAAACTAACTGTAGGGCATTAGCGCATATTTAATATTGTGTCTTATCAATATATATATTTTTTTTAAAAATATTTTCATCATACATACTGGTGTGTATTTGTGTGAGTGTGAGTACTGTCATTGCCGTGTGTAGTGGACGAGAATAGGATAGAGAAATAGATTGTGAGAGAGAACTAATTATAATAAACTGATAAGGGAAAATAAATTATTCAAACCAACTCGAGGGATTATAATTAAATTTCTTCGTAAATTAATTTTTTTTCGTGGTGATACCACAAAACAAAGGAAGGAAAAAAATGATAAACGAATAAATAATCATGAGCAGGATGAAGAAAAACTTTACGGGACTTTTTTTTTTTTTTAGAGGGTGTAAAAACCATTAAATTTGCTCTTAAACAATGTTGATGTTTGTTCTTGTTTGGGTTAAAAGCAACTTGGCCAACATCAGCTTTAGCCTAATTCTATAAATACGTATGTATACATATAAAATAGAAATGGCAAATGCGAATAATAATAATAATTTTGAAAATGAAATAAATAAAAGAAAAATTATTTTTATTCTTT
Organism: Microctonus hyperodae; assembly: GCA_030347285.1. Lineage (NCBI taxonomy): Eukaryota > Metazoa > Arthropoda > Insecta > Hymenoptera > Braconidae > Microctonus > Microctonus hyperodae. The sequence continues at coordinate 3,693,001 of JAQQBR010001831.1, forward strand.
AATAAAATACAAACGTAATCGGGGTTGGATCGTCGTGAAGTTTTTGACGATTGATCATCGACAATCGTGCTTTGACTTGTACTTGTACTATTGGTAGTTGTTATAGGATGACGTTGATTGAAATGGGGTGACGCAAAGTGGCGTTGATAATGGTGACAGTGTTGGTGACGTTGGTGCAACTGGCGACGGTGAGTTGGATGACCGATCATCGAGTACCGATGCTCGCTCCTACTCGTATCCACCGACACAGTCGACAGTCTCGAGCTCACACTCTACATACATACACGGTATATACTGACGTACGCAAGCTCACTTTTCATATACATATGAATTTTTTTTTTTTTCATTTTTATTTCAATTTAAATAACGACTATTTTCGTTATTATTGAATAAATATTTTTTTTTTTTTCATTCAAATGAGGAATTAGTTTACTATTTTTTCTGATGATTAACATGCACAGAGCGAAGTAAAGGGAAATATTTACACACATATACATTCGCGTATTGATATATATATTACAAATAAAAATATATATGTATAATGACATTATTGAATTATTTTTAAAATTTAATTAATCGTTAATTAAATTATGTGATTGATTGCGAAATTTTTTTTTACGTGAAAAATATAATTTGCCTCTTTTTCCTGCCAAGAAGTGCAATATTGATATGATTCAATGCAAAAATAAAATTAAATGTCTTTTTTTTTATATTTCCATATCTAAAAGAATATTTGAGGGATTCAATTTTTTATTCATAGAAAATGGACGTCGTTAGAAATTGATTGAATTTCTAGTATGAATACGTTTTTCAAGTGGCATATCGATATATAGATAGCTTTGATGGCGTTGCGGGAATGAAGGTCTAAAAATTCTCATATCGATGCACGCGATGTGGCAAAGGACAAGGGGAAAAAAAGCAACGAAGAGAGTTCGATGTGTGGAGATGCAAAAATTTTTCATCAGCTTCCAGATGGTTCAAATATTTTTTTTCCTTTATTTTATACAATTTTTTTTTATTCACTTTCTTCGTGTACTTCGCTATGAGCTCATGGACACTCACTCTTATATACAATTCACATGATGAAAAAATTGGCAATATTCCAATGTCGATGAATAAATTATTTTCATTCAGAAACATTTATACACATAGTTTTAATTTATCTAAAAACGAAATCCAGCTAATCAGGAGGATTAAAATATTTTCAAAAAGGAAAGATAATTATCATAAAAAATAAATGCAATATAAAAATAAAATATATTTAGATTCGTAAAAATATTTAGTTGATAATTTTTCTCTGATGTGATGTAAATTTTTCAATTTATCTACTTTCACATTTGACATTCGATCATGGAATTATTTTGGAAAAAAAAAAAAAAAATTGAACTGATGAAGAGTAAAATTTTTGGATATTTATTTGATTTGCAGGTGTTACCATGCTTTAATCGAGTTTCTTCATTGGTAAAATCATCTGGGTTGTCACAAAAATAATGAATTGTCTTAATTTAAACATCAAACATACAAATTTCTGATAATAAAATTCGAGAATTTATAAAAGATCGTGAAACCTTAGAAAACTTTTTTTTATACGTACAATGAAGAAAATAAAAATTTTATAAATCAAATATATTCTCTAAATTAAAATCTTTTGATTAAAAACCCCACTCTTTGGAGTTATCACTTTAATCACCCGGTGAAATTTCAATTGATACCATTACTTTTTATCCTTAGGGTTTTAGTTTGAATTCGACGGTTCATTTCTTTTTGTCAAAGGTAAAGGCAATGAACCGATCGCAATATCGGCGTTTCATGAGATAGAGAAAAATGTTTGAGGGTAAGGGAATACCATTCTGAATTTATAAGTGAACAGATGACGAATCTCAAACACCAAGAGATTTTCCGAGATATCGATAGTACTTATATAAATATGAAAGATATATAAATAAATCTGCATAAAAAAATAGGAGGGAAAATGTAACATGAAAAAAATATAAATTGATATTGAAATATATTTAATCGCGTATCATTAAAATAATTAAAAAAAATCCCCATTTGTTTAAGTAAAATATTTACTGCTGTGTGCATTATACATCACATCGTAATTAAATTTTGTAGAATTTTTTCAACACTCAGAATTGTTAAAATTAATAAATAAACTATAATTTTTCAAAATTATATAAATCACTTTCGTTAATCATCGACGCTTTAATTAATTTTCGTGATTCATTTGTGTAATAATTTTCACAAGAAACAAATAAAAAAATCTTATTCAAAAGCCATTAATATCTTTTTGCACTTCTTAGCAGCATTGAAAAATAAAAAAAAAATAAAATAAAAATAATAAACAGTTTGCAAATCATTTTTTTTAATCTATTTTTTTTCCTTCTTTCTTTTTTGTTGTATACAGAAATTAAAATAAAAATGTATATTAAACGAACCTGCACATCGCTACTGGCATAGTCGCCACTCTCGCGTGAAGCCCTGGAATGCGTTAGGGGAATGATGGTAGGCGGATTATTGTGGCCCTGCGGCACAATGAGACCCCTCATAGTTGACATTGCTGCCTTTCGCGACCGATCACGTGGCAGACTGATATCACCAGCTGTTCTCAGTGATATAACGCCCTCGCCTCGATTTTCCGGCCGCAAATTCAACGTGAAACACACTCTACGAATAATTAATTTATTAATTAAAAATGATTGATTGAACTTTAATCAAGAATAAAATAACTCAAATTTATTAAAAAGAAAAAAAGTCAATAAGTAAATAATAAAAATCATTTTATTCGTCATTTATTTACCTTCCATTTTGTATTGTTGCAGTTGGTATTGGACCACCGCTGGCACCCATTAAAAAATCTTCAGGATCTGATTCGTATGGTGGCTCGTCATACCAATGCTGTCCACCATGACCATGTCCAAGTCCACTTGCGCCACATCTTGCGTCCTCATCGTACATGTACGTGTCATCTGCATAGAATAATAAATAAATATATACTAATGAAAAATAAATAGACTTTAAATTTAAAGTGGAAATAAATCAGGCAATTTTCGTTTCCTGAATAGCGACATCAATGTATGAGAAGAGAGAAAAAAAATTTACAACAACAATGGGGAACGACGGGTGTTTATATTAACGAGATTAGCACCAATGCGCGTATGGCTTCTTTTCTTTCTTCACCAACGGACAGTCTATTTTTTATTTTATTCTCTCCCACATTGCCTTATCTCGTGTTGCTCCACCGTTCTTCCATCACGAATATATACAGGGTGAGGTATTTAAATGCAAAGTAATGGAATATCGTTAAAAATAATAATTTAAATGAATGAGATTTTAAATAAAAATTCTGATGGACATTAAAGTATTTGGATAAAGTTTCAATAATTTCTAGAAGATGTATTTTAGATTATTTTGAAGATGGATATTTTTTTTTTATTTTGAAAGCTCGGAGAATAAATTTATTATTTTTTTTTATTATGATCATTGAATGAAATTATCAAAAGTTTTCATTATTCGGTTTTATTAATGATTAATCACTTTTTTTCCGGAATAATTTGATTGAATTGATGTGTCAAGATTGTAATTGAGATAACATTGATGAAAAAAAATGATTTGAAAATTAATTTAAATTCAAAATTAAACGCTATATGATTGAATAGTTGTGTCAGAAATATTATAATAGTAGTATACCGATTTTATTTTAAGATTAACAAAATGTTTTAATATCTTGTAGACTGGTATGCTTTATACACTTTACTTTAATATTTTGTAAATTTGATTTAGTTAACGACCCGTAAAATATGAGAAGATTTACGGTAGCAAATATTAACAGTAACCAAGCACTTTAATATCTTATAAGCTATCTTGTATATTACCTAAAAAAAAATATCACTTTACTCCAAAAATAGCAGTATAAAAAAATATCCTATTTTTATCCGAAAGTACTATTAATATTTGAAATAATTCAAAAAAAAAAAAAAAAAATTGTGTTTATGTGGTCATAAACGTACAACACGTTGTCTAAAAAATCCGGTGGTTTCGACTTGATAATTTTTAATACAGCAAAATGAGTTTCAGTGGAATGACACTAGAGAAAAGAACAGTGACAATAGCAGTTTCCATTATTTTCCGAACAATGAATGCACATGTGTGTATTTCAAGTGTTGAAAGGAGCAAAATGATACAGTAAACAAAAATAAAAACGTTGTATAATACCTCCAGGAAGTTGACCTCTTCCATCACGACCCAATTGCATTAAACCTTGCCTTATGTCTCGCAATATCTGAAATAAAATACATCGAAAATTATTATCATCATTGTATTTAAATATTAAATTAAATATTCTTTACACTGAGAAAAAAATATCGGATCTAAACAAATAATTTCTTTGAGATCGAATTTAGTGGAATAATATTATTATAATTAAGTCAATAATTTATTTTATTAATCCAAGACAATATTTTTCTCAATGCAATATTAAAAATACGTAATTATCTAAATATAATGTCCAATGGGTGTTGTAATAAAATTAATGTTCTTTATTTTTTTTTCCCTCGTATTTTTAAACACGTGTTTTATTATCCTCAAAAATTTCTTTTTTCATTATACAATGTTACGTGTAGTTGTAAAAGCATGAGCAGTAACTTATTTTCTAGAGTCGATGAGAAAAGTAATTATCAAAGTCCGAATGGGTCGTGAATAACCCAGGGGAATTTTCGCACGAGAAATAACGAAAGAAAAATGACGATTGAGGCGTATTGCCGAATTGCTACAGGGGAATAAAATCGTATCTATATGTATAATGTACATCACTAACAGGATTTTTTTTTGCTTGTGGCTATGATGTTGTCAGTGGAAGTGGGAATAGAAAGTTGGAACGAATTTTTGGGGCGAAGGTGAGGGGGATGAAAAAGAAGCGAGAGGAAAAGACTGGAAAAGCTAAAAGGCATGAAGGGACGTAAAAAAAAAAAAGTTGAGGGAATAGTAAACTGGCGGTTGGAGGTGACACTAAAAATTGTGTAGTAAAATGCCGAAAGGGCATTATCATACTGCTTGAAATCATAAAAAATTTTTTTTGGTCTTTATAATTTTTTTCCTCATAAAAAAAGATATGATACTAAATAATATTAATAACCATATAGCGGTTAATTTACATACACCGTAAAATTTATGTTTATTACCATGTAACATTTTTTGTGTTTTTATATAATTCATTTTTCTATAATTTACACCGCTAATATATTTTTTAATATTGACAGTTCGTTATTTTTCCTCGAATTACATGAAATGGAAAAAGTTTCTTGAAAAAAAATTTCGAGTAAGCCAAAAGTGGCGACAATTTATTTAATCAATAGAGTTCGAGTGGTTGCGAGGTAAAAGGTACGAGAAAGAAAATGAATTGAGGTGATGAGGAGAGCTGGTAGGGGTTACAGGAAGAGTTGGAAGAATGAAGAAGTGGTAAACTTTTCCGAAAATTCGTTTTCCCAACGTCTCAGTTGCCGATATGGTCCTTTGCCAAGGGTAACAAACTTTTCAATCTCTCTCTTGAGGGAGTAGAACCCTAGCGCAGGTAATCCAGGATGATCCTTCCTTGTCTTTTTTGTCTTACTTTTATTTTTATCTCATTCTTTGTCTGTCTTTTCCAGTTCCGTGTTGCTTTGCTTGGATAAATCCTATACGTATCTTTTATAGTTTCTCTCCATTCATTCGTGACAAGTCCGCAGATGGAACGGACTCTCATATCTTGTAACTTTTGTTTCACATCATCGGGCTTTACCAAGTTTCATTAACGCTCGGCTGACCATTACGGATTTTTACTACTTGTAACTAAATTTCGTTTTCTTTTTCATGGCTTGAAATAACATTTTGCTATTGTAAACCGTACAATACATCGCGGTCAATCAATAAATAAATTCTCTTATCAAACACAAATAAAAAAATTACAATTTAAAATAAAAA
>JAQQBR010001831.1:3699066-3714992 GCA_030347285.1 Microctonus hyperodae
AATTAATAAACCAACATTTTATTAATTATTTAAATAATCCCCACAAACTTATATAATAAAAAAATTTCTGTCTTATCATTATAATTACATAAATCATAAAAAATTTAATCAATTCCAAAAATTTAAACTTTATTCTCTCTATACTATAATTCTGCTATTTATAAAAAAAAAAAAATTATATTTCCAGTTTCTGAATTGAATAAAAATTTCTGATGTTATCAATTTACTTGTTACTCACTGGCGGGAGTGAATTGAAGAGGGAGATAGATAGATGAGCTCGTTAATCGTGCTTGCGTGTTTATTCGTACAGGACTACTAGAAAGAGGGAGTGAGGAATATAGAGAAAGATATAATCGGAATGAGAAAGAGAGAATGAGCAAGAACGATGGAAAATACACTTGTACACGTGGTAAGTTACAATCTCCACGATTCATCCCGTGATTCTCATGGGTACATTGCTCGCTTGTATGAGCTTGACTTCTCTTTCACTATTACTACTACCACCATCAGACTACTATTCGTACATCACCTTTCTTCACCAAGCACAAGCTTGCCAAGTATCAATCTGCGTGAAAATCGATTTATCCTTTGCTATACATAAATAGCAGAGAGAAGAAAATCCAATGCTTGTTTATTTATTTATTTTTTATTATTTATTTTCTTTCTTGTCTGCTCGTGCAATCGTGTAAGGGACACGAATTCAAGTTGACAGGTGTAAAGTTGATGATATTCCTTATTCAATATATATCCCCAGGGTATTTTTGTTTGATACGTATTGGTGTGTAGTTGTATGTGAATATACATATGATAGTGGCAAAAAACCAATATTTTTTAAATTGAAAATTGAATGAAATAAAAAGCTAACCTCCTCATGTTCTTTATGGAAGCGCTCCTTTTTCCTCAAAGCATCTTGAACTTTTAGCTGAAAATATATAATATAAATAAATATATAAGATAAATGAATAAACTAGTTGAATAAATATTACAATGAAATTATTAAATAACTTGAATATAAATTTAAATATGCTTCTTGTCATTTAGTATTAAATAATTCATTTTATTTTACATTATTTATTTTTATTTTTATTGTATGTGGTATATTTTATTTTTATTTTGAAAGAAATAAAATTGGGAGAAAGAATAGCTTTATTCAGGGCGCGAAACCGCCACGAGCGTCTCGACGAGAAAAATTTATGGTAATCGTAAAAAAGTGTGATATAATGCGCCAGTGAAGGAAAAAACGAAAAATAAAATATAATAATAAAATAAATGGAAAGACGAATGTGCTGAGAAATTTAAAAAAATATACTGTACTACAGCAGTATAAAAAATAATAAGTTCTTTAAATAAACATAAAAAAAAATTATTTTCCAACATTATTCAGTATTAATTCTTTTATTTTATTATTCAAATAAATATATTTAACTTACTCTATGTATCGTTTCCTCAAAACTATTTGGCTGACTGCCATTCATTTGTAAATATCTAAGTCTATCATAATCACGTGGATCCACCATTGATCTAAGTATTGTGTGACCCATTTCTGGGCCTAAACCCAATCCACTCTGTAAAACACTGTCCGGTGTGTCCACCTGAAATCACAAGAAAAAAATAAATTAAATATAAATTAAAAAATAAAAATTCTCCATTTCAATTATAAATAATAAATGGATGACAATAAATTCTCACTCCCTTTATTTATCTTACGTTATTAATCGGTGTGGGAACACGTGTCTCCTGTGGAAAATGGTAATCGTTGCAGGAGTTGCAAACTGAGCTTTGAGACTTCTCTTGAACATTCCTTGAGTTGAATAATTAAGATGGTAGAGGAGAAGGTACACTAAAGAAGGAGGTGGATGTTGCTAGAGTAGTTTTGTAAGGTTAGGGGCAATGGTACGTAGAGGAGAGGTAACTTCCAGACAAAGCACCCGGCAAAGTATTTACAAAGGGCGCGCACAGGAAAAGGGTCGAGGGGGTGCATATAGAATGGACGAGACTTTGGCTTCCGCAAAATTACTCACGAGACATTGAGAGACGCATCAGAGTAGATGAGAAAGAGTAGCTCAAAGAAGACAAAAAAAAAATCTTCACTGGAATTTTTATACTTCCCCCGTCCATCAATTTTTATAATGAATAATAAACCAGAATAAAAAATAATAAAAAAAATTCCTTTACATCGTCATTAAAATTAAAAATAAATTTATATTCCCAAGTATAATAACAATAAATTCAAATGAAAAATAAACATAATTGGATGACTAAATCACAGATAAAACAAAGTGGAAATAGACAAATGTATTGTTAAATATATAGATACCATATGTATACATATATTGTAAAAGGTTAAAATAAGCGAAGAATATATTTTTAAGTTTAACCAGCTAACTGGCCACCTGGGGCGGCTTTTCTACTTGGCAGGATCGCTTTATTGCCGCTCCTTACTTACTCAGTAGAGTGAGATAAAAAGTGAGAGAGCAAAATAGAGGTTTTGCCGCCTACTGGTCGATTTATCCCGACATTGTTACGTGCTGTGGTGTGCTCTCTCACTCTTTCCTCTCTATCTCTCTATTCCATTCTTCGTTGTAGCAATAGATACTGCTGGATACGCGCTCGTGACAAACGCAATTAAGCACCGCGCCTCCTCCTTACTACGTTTCCTCTTTACCTCTCTACCTTTCTTTATAGAAGGCCTATAGACCGCTTATCTTCATGGGGATCTCTCGTTTCTCTCCCTTGACTCGCGTTTAACCTAAGCGAATACAAGCAATCTATATTTATATGTATGTATATACCAACATTAGATATCGCATGACGCCCTTACAACTGCCCGTTCCGCACGATTCCATTTGGGAGCGACAACGGTACTTGATAATTTTTTTTTTTTTTATTATTTATTGTTTCATCTTTCATGATTATTTATTCGCTATTTATTCTCGACATTTTTTCAATTAGTTAAATGATTTAATACTGCATTCATTTAGCGATAAGCGATGTCTATATTATGTTTTTGTGTTATCTTTTTTATTTACAGTATTATTTTATTCCAATTGTGTAATTTAATCAAGTTTTTATTATAATCCAGAGAAAAATTCAATAGATAATTAAATTGGATATCATCGCGTGCATTTCTTTGGATTTGAGTTTAGGTAAAATTAAATAACGAAAGGGATAAATCTTTTATTTTAATTAGTGAAGATTGAATAACTGTAAAATTGTGTTTTATTTTGTTGTATAATAAACAAGTACTTGGTAATGATATTTTATTAAATCTAGATATCAGAGAACATAATTTAAAAATAGTGCAAATATTAATTCAAGATTTTTTTCTAACATTTTTTGTTTTAACATTATTATCAAATAGAAATCGCATGAGCTTTTCAACGATTAGATAATTAATAATACCAACAAATAAAACAGTAATCAATATTATACAAAAATAAAATAGTAAATAAAATAATAAAATAACTTTTGTTATTCCATGAATTTTCCCACAAAGATCAAATTCATTTCATGACATCAGTATGAAAATGCAGCACACACAAATTCAATTCACTCTATCGCAACAAAAAAGAAAAGAATGTGATCTTACAAGAAGTTTCATTTCAAACGTCGCAAAAAAAAAAATTGAATGAATAAATAAATAACATAAAACCAAAAAAAAGAAGAATTTTCATTTCAGTAAATCGATTTTCATTCATGTACAGTGAAGAGAAAAAAATATATACTTTCAGCACGTGTATGCAATTTGTTAAACATCGGGTCAAGACAAAAGGACCCTGATATACATATATACATATAGAATGTGTGAATATGTGCAGGTAGACACATAAGTATAGATAGTGTATATAAAAGCGCCTTCTTTTTCCTCGCAACGTGTAATATTTCATGTAAATTTTTCCCTTCTATTATATATACATTCATCCCCCTCAAGTAAGCACGCATGAATATGTGTGTTCTTCACCGTCGAATATGTGTTGGGGTAAACTCCCCTTATTTCTATCGTACATAAATTTCACCAAGTTTCGACCTTGAAACTTTCCCGACTAATTGCATAGAGTTGTTGTCTTCAATTTTTTTATATTTTCCCATAGTTGACAGTATATATTTATTCACGCTGTTGTCTAACACATATGCATGATAAATTTATACAGATTTTTTTTTGTACTTCAAAAAAATATGTTGTATACATCGAATGCATTATGTATACGTTATTATATGAAACTATTGAAGAGAATTTTATAAATAAATTAACTATATTGATATAAAAGTTCACTTATTATGTCGTTTAACTTTTTCATTTTGTTTCGAGGAGAATTTAATTTATTTTCAGGCTCAGAGTGACGCAATTTGAGAGCGTGTGTGTGTGGGTATGAGGAGAAAAGGAAGAGCATAAAATAAGTCGTAATGGTATGAAAGAAGTAGAAGAAAAAAAAAAGTCAAATCGTTGTGATGCAATTTTATATGGATGTATATATAAAAATAAGTGCTGTGCACCATGAAGGTGTAAACTTCTTGACGATCACTAAAGTCGTCGTGAGTACAAGTTGAATTGGTAGAAAAAGAGACGAGATGGATGCAAGTTGAGGGGAAATGACGAACCAAATAGAAGTGAAAATTTTATCGTAGTTGTACCAGGCCAACATCAAATGTGTATAAATCATGTTGGAAAAAGAACTTGTGTTATTTGACTCTATCTCGTCACGTTCAAGAATGTTACTCTATATAGATCACTTAAGGATTTCGTGTGAATATATGTATAAAATAAAATAAAAAATATTTTACAATCATTTGCTTGAGTGATTTAATTAAATTTCTGTAGTAATTAAATTGAGTTATATCATTTAACAATAAATAATAAAACTTTGAAACCATTAATGGATTCATGATTTCAGATGTTTTTTTTAATTGAAATATAAATGAAAAAAAAAAAAATGTTGATGAAATATTAGTGATAGTTAATTTATAAAGTTAATTGTGAATATAAATAAAGAAAAAAACTAATTTATAAAATCGTCTCATGTGTAAAATTATATTTCATGGGTAAATGATCTATACTCACAATTTTTTATCCTAATATTGAGGAAAACATTTATCACGCAAATTTACTCCAGCATTTTTCATCATATTATATTAGGGGAGAGTGTGCTCAACGAATTAATCAAACTACTCTATATTACTATCCACGATTAACTACTTTTATAAATTATTGCTTGAGCGATATTCTATTAATCTCATTTTCTTCCTATCATTCACAAATCTTCGACATTGACAGAAAAAAAAACAAACAAAAAAGCACTTACAAATAATCAATAAAAATTTCAAATTATCAAACACTGTTAGAGACTCAACATTGCTTTAGATAGAAATGATTTTTTTTTTATTAATAATTAGTTAGTTGATTTAATTTATACAATAATTTTCACGAGAGATTTTTATTTATTTCTTGGACATGTTGACTGAATGAATGTTCGAAGTAGAAAGCCTGAGAATTTACTTATTACAAATAATTAGGAAAAATATTTTAAGCATGGAGAGGGATAGGTGAGGGTGGATTAATTTATAATATTTATTTTAGACAATTTATAATATTTATTTTCAACAATTACTTAAAAATTGTCTATGCAATAAATATTCGATTCAAGAGAAAGCTTTAGGATGTAATAAATTAATAAAATAACAATTATGGGTCATATATAACCTAATGGCATGAAAATTACAATTTGAAATGCTCTAGAAATAATAATATAAATTAATTGCAGTATCTGACACACTTAAAAATTTGTTTAATTCCAACAACACGCACAAACGTATAAAAATAAATTACTGAATAAATAAAGAAATAAAAATTGAAAGTAAATTTCGAGTATCATTGAAATTTAAAAATAATACGAAAAATATATTCAACGATTTAAATGATGTCTGGATAAATTTATCAGGTATATACTCAGACACAAATGTATAATTTTACTTATAGCTCAGTGACATTGAGCCGACATGTCTGGCCTCTCGAACGTGTCGCAAGGGAAAAAATGTGCCCAAGTGCCAAGCACAGACACATGCATATAGACATTCAACTGTCAGTGATGCACAAGAAATCGATTCCATCTGTATACTGTACTGTGTATAGGTAAATGCTCAACACATATTCAACACCATGCGAATATATACATAAATACGCATATTCCCCTTGTCGTCTTTAATGTCTGATGCACCGAAGAGGGAATGGATGGAAGATAGGAATGATGCCCTTTTTTTTTTCTTTTCTTTTGTTACTTTCCACCCCAACACATCGTTATTCACATAGAGACAGACTGAAGCGCGACGAATAATCGAGGAGGAGGTTTCACTCACTTTGAAAATTGGGAAAAAAAATTTTTCCTTTTTTTTATGTACTTCATACGTATAACGTATACCATAGACAAAAGAACGTTGACAAAGCATTTGCACAAAAATAATTGGCAAATATTCACGCGCGGCATATCGATGAATCGAAATGTTATATAAAGAAGAGTGTGATGAGGAGGGAAATAGAATTTGGAAGGATGAGAATAAGGCAAAGGGCGGAAAATATAAGGTGGAACCTTTGCGAATGAGTCTTGTCACAAAGCCATAGAGTTTACATATACATAGCAATGAAATAAAGAGAAAATGAGGAGTGAGAAAGGTAGGAATGGTGGAATAGGATGAAACGAAGCATTGCAATGAATATAAAACAGTCATTAGTCTACCAAGACTAAAGTCAGTTGGATTATGTGGTTTCGTGTGCCAATAGTGCACAATGGTAATGATAATAATGATGGAACAACCCGCTGAATTTACTATTAAAAAAGAAAAAAAAAAGAAAAGAGAATATATTAAATTATTAATATTGATTTCGCGTATGTTTGTTTATGTTTGAGTAGTACAATAATATCTTGATAAATTTATATTTAAAAAATATTTGAATGTATATGTATGTACATGATATAGGATAATGTAATTTATTGATGAAAAGCTCAAGGTATAAATAAATATTTATGTATATGTATTTTTTGTAGAGATATTTTCTTGAAAATATTTTTTGAGAAATTGCGAATAAAAGGCGTCGATGTTGAAATTTATCGTGATGTTAAAAGGGCAATGTAGACTCTATACATTTATATATATGTGTATACATGTATCTATAGTGTTATTTTGTGGCGAAAGTGGTGGTGCGGTTATACTTCCGGCCAACGACTATCGTATAGATTCGTTTAACTGCCCCATAAGTTTTTCGCTCCGGCCAAACGCCGATACAATGTGTCAGTATATGTAAAGCAGTTGCGTTACTGAGGGTTGGTTGGGAGGGTTAAAAGTGGAAATGAACGATACGAGTAAACGTAAAGGAAAAGTATGGAAAAGAACGAATTTAAGAAGATTCAATGCTATTTGAATCGACGTTTTACCATTAATCTTTCTTACAATTTTTTTGTTTTATTCAAATTTCTGATACTGCCTCGATTTTTTTTTTGTTCATTATAATGTTTTAGTGTTATTTATTCATTTTTCTATTCGCGAGATAATGCAAATACCTTTTGGTCTTATAAAATAAGAGCCAAGTCTCGTCATTGTCATGGGATTAAAATTTGACTAAATTTTACATTTCTTTTATGTGTATTATGTATCGTGAAAAAAGAAACAGACCTGTGCGTTGTACTTGATATTAGCATATAAAGTGAGTTGTGTGTCTACTTTGCTTTTCAGATAAGCAATAAAAATAATAATATCAATAAAAAAAGCAATACTAAAATAGAACTATAAATAAATAAAACAGACGAATATTAAACTTTAAAGAAGCGTAAAAATATGTATTGGAAAAAAAAACATTGCAATAATATTCAAGTGTTTCAAATCAAAATATAAAGTGAATCAATATTATCGATTATTGTCAGCAACAATTTTTCCATTGTATAAAAAAAAAAAAATTCTCCTTATTCAACTCAATTGCAAAAATTAATAAAATCATAATGAACAAATTTTTTCCTACATCAACATTAATTTTCAAATATTTCAAAATTTTATTTATTAATATTTTAATTTCTGTAACAGTTACAATAAAATATTAAATAAACTGAATATTCTTAATAAATATCCCAATAAATTTTAATAATATCAAACAATAAAAATAATTCATATCAGCACTCATGTTGAAATTAATCTTTTTGCCAACTAAAAAAAAAAATCCTTTCACAACGTATATAAATCTAGTAGTAAAATTTAGTTTGATGATACATCGGTCACTGCACTTTTGGTTATTTCAATGTAATACACGAAAAACGAAATGGACGATAGAGATATGGATATAAATGGTGATAGTGGATATGATGATCAAAGCCTGTCTGAACCCGTCAGAATGGATGCGGATACTTGGACGCAGGAATACTCCTCTTGGCACATTTACCAACTCCAGATGGATCATACGTTATATCAGTTGGTGCGGTTATGCAGAGTGATATATGCGCCTTTATGCCAACCTAACCCAACGCTCTTTTGCAATACTGTACACCATCCGCCACAGTAGATAACCACGCGCTGCTATCTTCCTCGCTCTCTCGTTCCTTCTACCACACCAATGTAATTTTCTTCTGCAAACGTGGATGCCATAATTTGATTTGCCATCACTACCACTGACCACCATCACCATCACTACCATCACACTACCACTATCGCTACTGCCACTGTCCATCCATTCATCGTCAAAAGCTCTTTCTAACTATATCATTGCATAGAAGCCTTCAACATCACTCAGCAACTCAATTTTCATTTTTATTTTGGGGGCTTCATCACTCTTTTATTTATTTATTTACTTTTTCATTTTCTCTTGCGCTTCTTCGCATGGCGTACACTTTTTTTTTTCTTGTGTCCAATATATTCTTTTTCTTCGGTGAAAGTTAAACGAAAGGTGGAAAGTAAAGTGTAGAATAGAAGTTAGTTAGGTCACCACTCAAGATTTTATTTCAAACGTAACTGCACTAAAGTGCACTTATGGAGAAATTTTATTATTGAGTTTAATATAATTTTTCTACGATAAAATATTTTTCCGTACTTGTTTTCATTATTATTTTCTATCTAAAAAATGAGGGAACTGCACTTGTAAATAATGATGTCATAAATATTGTAGATCTCTCAAACGTAAATTGAATAAAAAATATAATAGCCATTCTGATTTATATTTTAAAGGCTTTTTATATTTCTATATGCTTTGTGAAAATAACTAATTATCAATATCAAATATTAAAATTTATAAAAATAATAAATATTTATTATTATTTTCATGTTCATTTGTTGATGAATTTGTTTAATAATTTCCCGTCATCCATCTTTATATTGTATTCGATTATTTCAATGTGAATTATACTGCTAATTTAATTTATATTCAAATTGAAAATTAATACCAATATTAATTGTGAGAATTAATCACGTAGATTTATATACGAATGACAAAGTGGAAAATAATTGACTAATTGGCTGCAACTGATTTGCTGACTCTTGCACGATAGTATAAGCTTACGATGTACAATATAAATTAATTTATTCTTTTTTATTGTTATTTAATCACGTATAATAATTCTAATTAAAATCTAGTTCATTTAACAGTGTCAATCAACAATTTTATGAAAATGTTGATGATAATTTTATTTATATTCGTAATTTCCATTGATAAAAAATTTATTGTATCATAAAATTATTTACAGCAATTTTTCGATGAAAAATATTTATAAAAAATTCCATGAATGAAATTAAATAATATGTAATTCCTTTGAAAATTACAAATTTAATTTTTTGTTTATTATATATATTTTTTTTTATTAATTTTATGACACTTTTATTATTGGGACTAAATAGGTTACAATGTCAGATCGAGTTTGGAGTGTTGACACACCTTCCAATGACGCTAACCAAGTTTACATATCATTAGATTTTAATATTTATAAAAGCAAAGGTATAAAATATGACATAAAACATAACATGACTGTGAATTTATAGAATACACAACCGAATATATTACAAGTCAGACAAATTGATTGAATTACCTACGTGAAAGATGAAAATCTAGTATAATATATCAAATTTATTGATATAAGTAAATTTGTTTGGTATTTTTTTTTCGTCGTCGACATAAAATAATTTTTTTATTTAATCCCCATGACATGCAATGTAAATGAATCATGGTGGTTCATGATTTATGGAATTATTATCTTGATAATAGCTAGTAGGATAGAGTAAAAAAATAAAAATAAAAATAGTCACGTAAGACCTCGTGGAGAAGAAACAAGAATAAGATAAATTAGTGGAAAAGGATGAGAACTAGTCAGACTTACCCGCTGTGGCACTCCCATCCTCGCTCTCCCGTGTCTTGGTGATCCATGCGACTGGCCTTGTTTCTCTTTTCTGTGTGTTTTAAGTCCTCTCAGCAGTCGTGAAAATGTCGTCTTTTTTTTACTCGTATTTTGTCCCTGTTCTGCAAGCAAAAAAACACACAAAAAACAATCAGCAAATGAAATAAATATGGTTCATTAGAATTTGTATAACTACAACTAAAAGTAATTAAATTTAAAAATTATTAATTAATAATCCCCACATAAACAACCACATAAATAAATGTATAAAAAATTTTTTTCATTTAAATTAATTGAAAACTTTTTCATAAAAAGATAACAACATATATCTTCAATATAATAAATTATATAAATTAACATAAGTTTTAAAAATTTTTTTTTATTTTCATTTTGTACATATTTAAATATATAAAAATAATTTTTATATATAATTATAATATATACATATAAATAATTATGATATATATAAATATTTATAATATTTATAAATAATTATAATATATATAAATAATTATAATATATATAAATAATTATATATAATTAATTTTTATATATATGTATAAATATATATAAATTACTAATAAATAATTTTTTTAATTTTTTAATACCTTTAAAAATGTGACAAAATTAATTTTGCTTCAATTAATTTCATGATAATTTATTAATTAGAGCTTAATGAAAATTTTCTCCCTTAATGCAAAACTGAAGGGTAAATCGATAAACAATGTATCTATGGAAATGACAATAATCGAGTTTTATTTTCATTGATGTTATGGCGAGTGAGACAGAGAGAATGAAAGGAGAAAGCGAATGAACCTTTTACAATCTATATTCGTGCGTCGATCGTGGATAACACCAATCTCACAAATAATCGAATGAATCGGGGTTAGCCACGACATCACTATCCATTAATGGATAATACGTGGCGCGGGCGTTAGTTTCTATCCCATCGTCACGTTTACCAGTAACCCAAACTCACACTAAAACACACTGTCCACCCCGTCTCACTATATTGTATTAGTATTCACGCATCCGTTTATTAGCACCGACAATAACATTGCAACCTAATTATTATTACCTTCCTGCTGTTGAAAAGTGAATAATGCATTTTCGATTTCATAACAAAATGAATAAATAATTTTATCTTTATACCTCATCAATTTTAATAATATTTTCATATTAATATATTATTTTAATATGCTGTACAAATTTTAAACAGGACAAAAAACCATATAATGCATTTTATAATTATAATTATCCCATAAAAAAATATAATTTATTAATATAATCGTATAATATATCTTTTAAATCTTCCAAATAATTTATTAACAGTTGGAAATAAACACAAGAATTATCGCCACCCTGTGAAAAAAAAAAAAGAAAATAAAATATAAAATAAAAAATATATATAGGTTTGTATATAGTACAATGAAAAAAAAAATATAACGCGACTCTATTTCACATTGTGGGCAGCTTAAAGAGGATACACATAAAGCATATGCATACATATACATGTAAATACATACAGACACATTTGTACTTTAATGATGATTATCAAACAGTTGAAAAGATATTGCCGGTGAAAATGAGCGTGCATAACTCGTCAGTATGGTTTTATGCGTGTAATAAAAAAAAGAGGGAGGAAAAAGAAACGAAAAATAAGCCAGGGAAAAAATAAATAAATAAATAAAGAGAAAATAAAGTAATGCGAGAGAGTAAGGGAGAAGAATGTGTGTACGAGGGATTGCGAGGTCTCGTTGTGGCATGACGAGTTGTTAGGTCGTTAAGGTCATTTCTTCTCTCACTCGTTTTCATTCTACGTTTGAGAGGGCACGCGATATGCAAGCACGCACATGCTCGAGGAATACTGGAATTTAATTATTAAAACAAGAACGTTATTGTAAAATGAAATGATTGACTACATATTATACTTTACGAGCTTTGTGAATTAACAATAATACACAGATAAAATTATTAAAATTCATTATAATAAATACGAAGATACAATTAAATATATCAAATAAATAATACTTACATCAATTTATATTTATTAAAAATTATTAAATGGAAAAATTCGTTGAATTATTAATTACAATACCGATGATTATAATGGGAAATTAATATATCGTTTGAATATTATACAGTATTGATTATGTTTGATGTTAAAGTAAATGTGCACTGATAGACATTAAATTTTAATGAATATTGTTTCTGTGTTAAAGTGCATATGCATGAGTGTGTATATGGATAAGTGGGCTGCTGTATGTGAATGGTGAATAATGATATAATGGCTATCATCGGTCCTACTTCAACGGGATTATCCCCTTCGTGTTATCGAAAGAATTTTTCATTGGCGCTTTTATATGTCGAACATTATTTTGTGTATATGTGATATCTATTTAAATTAGAGCGGTTATTCATTAGGCAATTTGTCGGTGAATAGCAATGAGGTGTGAGTATACAAGTAATTTCACATTGAAAATTCCGCGAACGCTAATATATATTATAGCTCGTACAATTAATATATTATCGTTGAATAAAATATTATTTAAATTAATCTGCCGTGAAATTTATTGGTTTCATACAGTTGCTAAATTATTTTGTTGATAGTTGTGAGAGTAAATTAGAATTAATGTCAAAATATTGCTATTGGTGATGGCGGCGAGTAATAAAATAAAAAAAATAAATATGTATAGTTGTTAAAAAAAATTGCGATAGAGGAAAAGAATATACAGAGAGGACTCGCGGGACTGCCAGGATGTCGTCCGCGTAGTAATATCGAAAATATATTGCTGGCTGTAACCACAAGTCATGTTCAATCGAATGAATCGTATGGAATAAAAATAAACCTTCCTTCTATGGGTTGGTTCGTTGGTTGGTTGGCGGTGTGAGGAGAGGGAGAGGCATGCAGGGTGGCATAGTGGTGGTTCGATACCACGGAATGGATATGGTGTGTGGCGACGAAGCCAGACATCGGTGGTGCGAGAGACGCGATCGAGAATGGTAGTATCACTGAGAATGTTAAAAAAAAAAAAAAAATTTTATATATATGTATTATATATATTTTTTTTTGTTTTATGAGAAAAGAAAAAGGGAGAAAAATTCGAGGAGAATAAGATATGAGAATGGTTCAGTGAAAAATGTAATATATTATATGAATAATATGAAATCTGATTATTGGAAATGGTTTTTAATGGACTTAGTTACTGAAAATGTAAAATAAATTGTGAAAGTATATTATATGGAATTTTTTTATTTTTTTAGATGAATTGAGGAGAGGAAATATTTATGCTTTGGATTTTATTTGTTATATTTTTTTTGGTGTTGAAAAGATGGAAAAATATATGATAAAAAATGAAAACAGAAAAACTTATTAAACATGACAAGCGCTTCAGGATCTTTTGGTGAGCTTTAGTAAAAAGTTGAAATGTGCTTTTGAACTTTTGTATATTTTTTTTTTCTTCTACCTCAACGAAACTATGAAAACTTCTTCTTTTTAACATTGTGTTTTTCTTTGGTGAAGCTGAGATATTTAATATTTTCTTTGGAAAAAAATAATAAATTCTGTTAGAATTATTTTATCATACAAAATTAATCTGATAAAATTATTTTAAGTTCAATATTTATTTTATAGAATCAATTTTTTTTTTTTCAACTTTGACTATGAATTTTACTTTACTAGATATTAATAATACTATTATTGATTTCAACTCAACGTTTAATATAATTATTTTAAAAAATACTTTTGTGTATTTGTGTCTATATTAAATTTGAACTAAATTGATCAACTGATGACTTTGTCGTGACTCACGAAAGATTAATTACGTATGCTAGACTTGAAGATACAGTTGTCACGACAAATACTTTTGCAGATTTGATCGTATTACTGTTGAATATCCAATGATATACTATTTATCTTTCAATAAGAATTTTTTTCAGACAGTCTAGAGTCTAGACAATATTTACATTTATCTACAAAAAAAAATTAATCAATAAAAATCCACAATATCATCGATCGAATTTTGTATATTTAATAATAAAACTCATAATATTATAATCAAAAAAACTAAATTAATCACAAAAATTTCACCAACAATACACTGAAAAAAAAAAAATTGTAGACACCAAATAAATAAAATCCATTCAAAATGAATATTAATTTATTTAGAAAAAATATTTAGTACCTATGAAAATTTACCCAGCCTCAAATAATTTTTTTGTTTTGATTTTTTTTCATGTAAACACGATCGAGCTTTTAATATTCCAAATATATATCCTCAATACTCGATCATACACATGTCTAAAAAATTAATTCAATAATAATTTTCGTACTAACATTAAAAATTGAACAGATAACAATTTTCATTATTAAAAAAATTAGAGTGTGTAATTTTGTCACGCAATCTTTGTAGATAAACATAAAGTCATTAAAGCCGAACTACCCACGCAATGAATTTATGAGTATAAAATACTATCCATGTATAATAATTTTTTTTTATGAATTTTACATATCAAAAATACTCTGCACGATTGCCTATCATTAATGACATACATGCGTATTTATATTCTGCCTTTGTGGTTAAATTTGTATAGACAAATGATTTCGTGAATGTAAACATACACTATCGATTAAAATATTTTGTGATTGAGCGACGTCACAACTTATAAACAATGACTGGCAGCTAATTTACGTATTTGCATAAAGGACGATGCAATTGGTATGATGATGAAATCACCAACAACGTTCACGGTTCGTTGAGCCGTGATCATCTATACATATACATATATATTATCTCTCGCATCTTTATTTCACTTCGTCATACTCTCTCTTCCATTCTACCTTGTACTCAAATGCTCAGCGGTGTGTAATTATGAAAATTCTCAACGGCAAAAGCCACGTCGACAGAGCGTCACATGAATACACAAGTGATATGAAAATTCACTCACTTCTTTTTTTTTGAATTTTATTTATAAAATCCGTACTCTGTTACAAATATTCAAAAATGATGCTCTAAATATTTTCTAACATACGTATAAATATAGAATAATGAAAATTTTTAATTCAGAAAAAATATTAAAAGACATTTATTTATTTTTATGTGAATAAAAATTCAAGCAACCGATGAGAATTAAATTCGCCATGTGTGAACGTGTATAGATAAGAATGAATCACGGATGAATGGTAACTGTGATGTTAAACTGGGCGTGGTAGCTAAAAATAAGAGAGAAAAAAAAAACAATTTGAGACATGAAGAGATGAACGAATGAAAAAATGAAAAAGAGAGAAAAAAAAATAAGTAAAGTTGTGCGCTCGTGTAGTATGCTAAATAGTTGCAATTAAACGCCAAGGACAATTTGCATTAAATGTATTGTTTAGTGTGTGGTCGTGTGCACTGAAGAAAAATGGAGAACAGAAACAGAGAGAAAAAATAAAAGAAGAAAAAGAAGAAACATGAGATAACCAAACGAGTTGATGGAAATAAATACGAAACGATTTTGACGAGACTATGATAGTAAATTAATTTGATTCATTCTTCAAATAATTTGATTAAATCAGTAGGTACACAA
>JAQQBR010001831.1:3719757-3733104 GCA_030347285.1 Microctonus hyperodae
ATAAAAAAATAATTCATTTATAATTGTCGTGAATGTGCCAACATTTTATTGGTTGTAAAAAATTATGTGGAATTATTATCAAATGGAATTGAATATTTTAATTTGTCTGGAAAAGATGAAATATGTATGTAGATATAAACATTTAACGAGGTTATTAGTTTGTAAAATGAAAAAATAATCAATTCTGGAAGAAGAATAAAATGAAAAAAGAAATAGATAATGATAATGAAACCGGTGAATGACACGAAAGCACTACTCTAAAACGTTAGTGAGGAAAAAAGCTCTTCAGGATCACGTCGTAATATTATATCTCATTTTCCCTTTATATATTCATTATGTCGACCATGGATGTTTCAACGTAGCTGGCGAATTAAAATTTAATCGCCATTATTAATCAACACATAATTAAAATAAAAAAGTTTCATCTTCACTGTTGAACGTCTCTTGTATTTTATATATCTACACTACCCGTTATATAATATTTTACATTGGGCTAAAACTAAGAGTGTTCAAGTGACATTGAATACATTATTAAATATATGTACATATTTTTTCATTGGACAAACCTAAAGTACAACTTACTATTATTACATAAAACTTTTCCAAGTTGATTGTAAAAAGAAAACCAATTTATTCCACAAATTTACCCGACGACTTCTTTATTTTTTTTTTTGCTTCATTTCAGAAACTAAAAAAATAAAACCTCACAAGAAGTATCAGCAAATAAATGAATATAAAAATCAATGAAATAAATCTGTGATATATTATTTAAATTGACGGGAAAAAGACACAACGTTCTTTATATTTATCAAGTGAATTTAACACGTTTTTCAATACTTAATTTGAAAAGCAAGTTTATTTTGAATACACTGTATCTTCTCATTAAAACTCGCCAGGACATATTCCACCATTTCAATGTTGATTCAACATAGCGATCTCACGAGTCTCATTATGGATAGGAAAAAAAAAATGAAGTAAACAACAAAAACCATCAGAGTAGAGCTTTGGAAGCTTGATGATTGCTTAAAAAATAAAAATGTAAAAAGCAAGGGCTTTTGGACGAAAAGATGACATAAAGAAATATAAATATACAGGAGAGTGTATACATAAAAGAAACAGATTCTTTTTTTATTTTTTTCTACGCTCATTTTTCATCTAGGTGCTCCTTTAGGATTTCTCAATGGACAGAGAGGAGGGTACGACGCTCCTTGAAGGCGCGAAGAAGTGGGCGTCTCAGCGATAATTGGTCGACCGTTCCTGGTAAATATATATTTATATCTATACAACGGTCGGAATTATTTTCGGGTAGCTCACTCGAGCGGGCGTTGCACCAGCCATTAGCGCTGACGTTGTACCTTTTCTTTCATCCCTTTTTTTTTTTTTACCTCCAACCCACATCGCTTCATCCAAGAATTTTTTTGCTACTATTTTTTTCCAAATGTTGTATACATAATTCAGTGAAAATAATATAAATAAACTTCATATTCATTATTGCACATGACTCTCCATCATTATTTAAAATAGACTTCATTTGCGTTCATGTGAATTTTCTAAACAAATGCTTAACAATATTCATACGGTTGTATTGTACACTTTGACACTTTTATTTTTACTTTTTTTTATTCTTTAGTGAATAAAACATGACAGTAATGATGACGAACTATTGTTTAGGTTCCGATGTAGATATTAAAAATAAAAAAATAAACTTATCAAGCGTGCGTGATAAAATTTATTCCAAGAGTAAATGGAAAATTTTTGTTTTTTTTTTTCACTGTGTAATTTATCAAGAATTAATTGCGTTGTTCTTTTTGTTGGTGTTTTCTAATTGGATCGAACTAATATAATGATGAAGTTTGTTGTAGTTGGTATAATGGTCGCAGTGGCTAGAGGTCGTGGTTTTAGGATTAAAATGAGTATCAGACCGTAAGTCAAGAGACTAAGTCAGTGGTATTTGTCGCTATATCTAACCTTGTTGCTCAATGTTTGTATATATATTTTATACATATATCGCATGTTCTATTTTAATATATCTCCATGTATATTTTCGCTTGAAGGAGGCATTTTTAAAAATATTTCCAAGCAAAGGTTATTCAGTATCGAGTGAAATATCTGAGAGTGACCTTTATTCGAACTGGAATTAAAAAAAAATTGGTTTTATGAAAATGAATTATTTTAAGATTAATTTACACACATTTTTATATTTTTACATTTATCTTTCTTGTTTTTTTTATTAATCTAAAATCGAATGAATATTAATTATCGATTAAATTTAGTTTTGATTGTATACTTTACGAAAGAAATCTAGATTACAATTTCACACCCGGTATATATTTGCATATATACATGTATGTTTAATTCCGTAGGGTTTTGAAGTTGTTAGTGAGAATTTAAACAGCGTTGCTTTAATTTCTGCTTGTCCGATGGCGCGACCTTACCATCATGCACATAGTTTGAAGTACAACACTTCACCTACTTGAGACACTACTTCACTTCATACAATTTTTTGTCCTATTTCTTTAGTTGAAAAAAAAAATTAAATAAAAAAAAATTGAAGATTAGTTTAGAATATAGTATTAAAATTAAGAGTATAATTTTAAATTTATATAATAAAGTCGTGTATGCAATGAAACATTTTTATAAGTGTCTGAGTGTGGTAATGTGAATAAAAAACATTATGTCTCATTTAACGCAGTTTTTTTTTCATCCCTTTTATTTTTTTATCATATATATAAATGCATGACTATTTTATTTGTTTTCATTTTATGTAAATGTGTACGACATTCTGGCAATTAACTCAAAGTATGAAGAAATCCACCGTCACTCTCGCGGATCCAAACGTATAATATATCTATTTCAATACAAAGTATTACTATAAACAAGATGACAAAAGTGCCGCCTTCATTGTGTATATTTTCGAGGATTCACGTAATTTTTTTTCTAGATGCTCGTGATGCAGGCAAGCATCAACGTGAAAGAGCTCCCGAGGCAATGGTGACAATGAGAATGGGGTTGGAACGTTGGATTATACTTGTAAACATTTTTTTCCTCCTATTTTTATATACACTGTCTTCTGTGTATGAAGTAAAAAAAAAAATAAATAAAAAAGATTTCAGCTCTCACGGCTGGTTTTGCCAATGTGCCAAGACACTTTTACAGTATTTCGCCAAAAGATTGGGCAGAATGAGAGAGAGAGAAAAAAAAAGGAGCAGAGGATGAAAAGCAACCCCCGCTTTTTTGTCTTTTCAAGACGTTGACCGTCTGCAGCAATTTTTTTGGACGACTTCCATTACATTAAACAAAAAAAATTCATACACAAAAATATACAGTAAAAATTCCGTGTATATTTGAATATTTTTTTAATCTACAATTTCGTGTCTTTAAATATTTTTTCATAATAATCTAATCGCTGATTTATATTTATAAAATTAACGCAACCACTTTATAAAAATTAATATTGCGCTATTGAATAAATCACAATTTAGACTTGTGAGTATTGTATAAAATTTCAAAATTAAATATTCGCTATTCGTATAAATGTATGTTGGGGGTTTTTTTTTGATAACCAATAAAATATAATACAGAGTGAGTGAATGAGTGAATGTACTATGAATATTGTATGGAACATATGAGAATAGAATTTTTGTTTTTCGAATGGGAATTAATGAATGGCAGTTTTAATTGTTCCAATTCACATATGCAACGACAACAATGGCGGCGACTTCAAAGCCATTTACATAACATGTACGACAATAACGTCATATCGGATAAATTGGTGTGACATTCATTCAAGTATAATGATTCGCTGGATTTATAGAGAAAATAAATATTTATATGAATAAAAAAATTTATTTTAAAATACTCACGACGTTTTTCAATTATTTGACTATCAAATAATTAATAAAAATATATGGGGATTTATTTGTGAAATTTATGTATACTACGCAAATATTATAGTCTATATCCATACGGATATATTTCCGCTTATTCATTGTAATTTGTGGCGCAATATGTGAGCCTGCGCGCGTATACACTCATGAAAATAATGAGCAAAACTCATGGCCCAGACGTCGTCTCATTATAAAGATGGTTCATCTACCTTTCGAGTTTTCAATTTTAATTAGTACAATAAAAAAAAAAAACAGACGAAAAAAAAAAAGGAACTGATCTGAATTCAAGTTTCATTCACGATCGCTCTTCCTCTCGTCGTCTTTTATCAATTTTTTTTTATCTATCTAGTTTATCTCTGTCATACCTGTTACAATAAAAAATAAAAGCGATAAAGAATCCTCTACACAAAATGTCAATTAAATTCAATAAACAATTTTTATTCCATGAAGAGAAAAAAAAATTAATAAAAATATTTAAATACAAAAATAATAATAATACGTAAATATTAAAATAATTATTAACATTGTAGCTTATAATCGAGTGATTATAAATAAAATTGACACTGATATAAATACCGTGTAATTAATAAAATAATTTCTAGTGAGAAACTTTAAAAAAAAATGAATGCATGTATTTGATTAATTTGCAATTGATTTTCTCCGGTAGATATACCTAATTGAGTGGGCGCGATGTATTTAACCTTTGCATAGAGTAATACCTTGTGCAGTATAATACGGTACAACCGGTATAGAACATAATCCCCTAGCTTGTTTGACTGGCAGAGTGAATGAATGGATAGAAGGGGCAGTTATGTATACAGTACAGTGTGTGATGTGAATGAGTTTGTTGCACGCGCGATGTCACCGCCATGCGTATGGAGAAAAAAAAATAAATAAATGAATAAATAGATACATATACGTGTGAAGTGAATATAAAAGTGTTACAAAAGAGATAAACAATAAAATATAAAAAATTAAATAACAATATTGACAAGATGAAACGATGAAAAATTATAGAAATTAATTTTTATTTTCCACGTGAATGAAATAATTTTTTTAAGAATATTTCGCCTTGATAGAATTACCTGAGAGTATTCGAATAAACTTAAATTAACGAAGAGGAAAATAGTGAGATGAATATATATATGTGTGAAAAACCACGTAGTTCCGTTACTTTTCACTGAGTTTGAAGCCAAGTGCGCCTGAAGGTTCATTCGTTATCCCCGTCAGACATTTAAATGGTTAATTTTTACGACTGCGATTTTATGCTCTCTTTCTCGTTTTCTTGTATGTGTAAAATCAACTGTGTGTATATGTATTTAAGTGCGCGCGCCACTTTGCCGCATGTACTATATACCAACATTTTCACCCGTGCTTTTTCTACACTAATGCAAATTTATTTTCTTGAGTTAATTACACGACACTAATTTTTGCCTAACTCGGTTGCAGCATCAAAACCACCGCGAGTTCTCTTTCGTCCACTTTTATTCTATACATAAATACAGAGCTTAAAGACATCTTTTACGTTTCTATGCATTGTTTTTTACAGTCTCGAATAAATTTATCTAATTAGTAAATGAAAAAAAAATAATTAATTTATAACTTAACAAATAAAAAATATTAACTACTTATGTATTTAAATTTCTTTACAGATATAATAATTTTACTTTACCACAAAACTGATAAATTATAATGTCAGAATTTTCCTCTATCTATCGTTACTTTCGTCTCTCTATTCCACGAGTATTTCACACGACAAGAAAAAAAAAATGTATGTATAACAAAGCGTAAAAATAAAGATATAATATAAAAATAAAAAAAATATTTTTTCGTTTGTTAAAAAAGCTTTCAACTGAATGTAATATTCCAACCGATATAAAATGTTTGTATACTGAAAATCAAAGACAGAGGATAGAAAAAAAATGTACGAAAAAACCCTATGGAAAGGGGTTATGTTGCAGAATGATTGTGTATGGATAGAGGCTCGTAAATTCGTCGAATATATATGAAATTCTCGCGAGAGTGCAAGTACATTTTTTACGAAGACATATACTTTTCTCTTGTATATACACCGTACATATATTTACTTCAATTGAGAGTTGTGGGAATAAAACTGAGAGGGTTTGGAATGGATGAAAAATATTGCAATGTATATATAACGAGAGATGAGTTGAGTATACTATGATACGTGTATGGAATATTTCTGTCTATAGGCAGGTAGTTGTAATTCTTGAGAGAGTTGATATTATGAAGAAAATGCGACAGGATGAAGCGGAGCTGTTGCCTTTTTTTATTTATTATTTTTTTCTAAAAAATAAAGAGAATTTTTTTTTCCCTCGAATTTTCCTCTCTTTTCTCTCTCACTTTCATTTATATATACACACGTATATATGTATGAGGGAGTGTGTGTGACTGTTTGCGAGAGCTGGTTGAAGCTTGCCTCCAGGGTGAGAATTTTAAAATATCACCCTGCGAATGTCTATGAGTTACTGCGGCATTTAATCATCCCCAATAAGCTCTGTCCAAAATTTCTTCCCCTCTGTTTCTAAACCCTCTTCTTCTTACTTTTCTGCAGTTGTTCTTATTTCCTTGTTGGAATAAACCATGAAAGAAAAAAGAAAAGAACTTTTGTGTGTGAACTAAATTCTCTCAACAAACTTTTTCTAGGACATAATTTACGACAGAAGAAATAATAATATTTTCTGCATAAATTATCTAGTTCAATAACATTTATTCAGATCCATTAATCAAGTGTACACGTTTAATTGAAAAATTTAATATAAATGAAAATTCATCAATTATAAATTAAAAATTAAATAATTAAACGAAAAAAAAAAAAACATGCAGAGAAAAGTCTACTTGAGTTTGCGGCTGTTTTTTTAATACACACAGTGAGAGCGTAGTATTACATCTATGCATTTATTCTTAGTTATATTATGAATAAATGTAGGTACACGTAAACATATACTTTTATGCACTGACATAAGAGCACGTATTCAAATATGTATGAGCATATTTATACATGTATATGACGCTACATAAAAAACAGAAGTACGATTATATGAAAACACCGACGTTATTTGAAGACGTCGTGAATGTCGAGATGTAAAAAAAAAAAAATAACAAAGAAATAAAATCACAAAACAATAAAAATTGTTTTTATTCTTATTCTTTCTATAAAAAATATTGCACATGTGATGTGATAACTTTATCAATTTTTTATTATTTTTCTCAACGCAATGAATAGATTTTCACTTTATTTTACGGAATGAAAAGAAAAAGCCAACAGGAGAGTCTGGAGAAAAAATTTTAGACGGACGGAAGAAAAGACGAAGAATGTACACAAGGGAAAAATTTTGGTCCTTTCACATTGGTCATCAAACGCGTGTCTTTCGACATGCTGTCGAGTGTGGTTAGTGAGAACGGAAGAATAATAGAGAAAATGACGGTAGAAGAGGAAGAGAAAAGAGGTGATAACAACCCAAGACTTGAGTGAGATTTTACTCCAGAGGATAGTATGAAAAAGGCAGTTATGAGAGTCTCTAATCGATTTTCCTTTAAACTTGAAAATTGGAGGAAAGTCATGATAAAACTATACACTTATAGTAATATTATTCCAATGATATTTTTACGTGTTCCAGTGGAATAATGGCTCGTAAACCGTCTCGTTTTATCTGGGCAACTGTCTCCAATTTTTTTTCTCTCCTTTGAAACGTTCACTTTTTTACCTTCAACGATGTTCGGTATGAATGATAATACACACATATAAATGCATGTATAAACTGTACACATATACATACATGCACGTACTACTTATATATAAAGCAAAAAGCTTTGGGATAAGAACGTGGCTGCTACGCCAAAACTTTTTAATTCACTATCAACATGCAAATTTTCTTGTCCAGTTGAAAGCAATTTATCCCACTCTTTGAGGTTGATGCTACTTGCTAAGTAGTTGAGAGACTTATATTAGTTTATATAGATATATTTTAACTAAATTATTTATCTGTAAATAAACAAAAAAATTTTATGAATCGATACACATCAAAGTACAAAAAAAAAAAACAAATAAAAAAAAAATGAGAGAATTTTTTTATATCTTATTACAATCATTTCCTCCATATTTTTTTTCTATTTATTTTCCAGATGTCCTTTCTCAAGGGACTGATCTCAAATGCAAACATCAAACTTCGTCCTCTTTTATTTCATCTTCTCCTCTCGTTCTAATTTCCCCAGTTTTTTCATTCTCTTTCTCAGATGAAAAAAAAAAATAAAATAAAATTGAAAAGATAAAACACAAAACAAAAGACAAAGAAATATCAGCAAAGTTGAAACAATATTTTCCCAATGTGCAGTGGTTTCATTTTCATCTACGTTTATTGTTACACACTAGTAATTACATCTACACAAAATCAAATATTCACACGAATACATATACATTCAAATTTCTAAAACAAAATTTGGATGTTCGTATAGACAATATATTTAACAAGGGACAATATTTCTCGTCTCTTCTCTTCCGCCTTTGTGCTTTGACGCAGTGTAACTTGAATTTACATGACGTTACCAAACTACAAAATATGCAAAACGGATTATCAAAGGAATGAAGCTAGAGAACAAGAAGAAGCGAGAAAATAGATACATAGACTAAGAGAATCAACGTAGTTGTGCTTGCTAACTGTCATTACTATGACGAGGTGTGTGTGTTCCCAAGGTTATTCATTAAATTGTCCTTTACAAACTCCAACATGAGATTGTTGGATTTAAATTTCATACATCTACACATATAAACATATACACAGCTGCATACAGAGTGTCGTTAACATTAGAAAGAGAGAAATATAAAAAGATTTTATACAGTAAATAAATACCCTTGTGTTTTAAGAAGATTATAAAATTATAATAGATTTTAATTTTAATACGCGATTATATTTTCCATTCCATGTTGAATATTTTAAATTTAATATCAAAGTGTTTAAAATTTTTAAATAAATTTTTCTATATATAATAATTTATATTTATTTTAAACAAATAATTATTCGATATTATTATCGAGACGAATGCTGTACATGAATATAATATGACAGTAGCCAAATGTCTGTGGGATCATTGGTTAACTTGACGTTCATGGAAACTAACTAGCTTGATTTGCATAATCATCTCAGAAATTACAGGCACAGCGCTATATATGTATATTGTTAATGATGATTCGCCTATACTGTCTGATGGACAAGCGTCATTGGATGCTAAATGCACCTACGCATTTCATGAGTTAAACGTTAATTCAATTGTGGTGCTAACAATTCATCGCATAGTTAATGAATATCAGTATTAGTTTTAATATTGATTATAATATTTAATTTTTCAAACTATTTTAGTATTAATGTTTATTAAAGAAATTTAATTTCTCGCTTTTAAATATCATAAAGTTCTTAATCCTTCCACAACTCTACAGGTTTAAATAATTTCAAATGTATTTTAGTTTTAATAGTCTTAAAATTTATATAAAATCCGAGAAAAGTATTTTAAGAGCAAAATTAAAGTGCACATTGTTCAGTCAAATTTCATGCATAATATTTTATATTAAACCCAATTTCATTTCTTATACATATGTATTTTACAAAAGAGATGGGGTGTGCAGCGTTGAATGATTTATTTTCATGGTTGTGTGTGCATGTGCATACGTAAACGCATGTGTGTGTATCATCCCTTTCGTTTAAATGCAAATTATCGTCACTGACGACAGCATAACTACGATTATTTGACGTTAGAGAATTATACGAATACGGAACTGTAACGCGAATTCAAATCCATGGGGAATATTCCCATAATTCCAATTTCCCCAGATATTTACACCCTCACAACGAAAACCCTTTTGCAATTAGTTATGACACTTGGGAATGTATCATGACAGTGAATAACATTGCAAGTAACATACACATGTCGTTTAAATAATTTTTTATTTATTTGTTTTTTTCTTCTCGTATTCCCAATTGTATTACACATACGCAAATAAATAAATGCAAGTAAAAAGTAAACTAATGCAAAATGTTAACTTGGTGTGTTTATTCGACATCAAGAAACTGATGTTGAATAAATAAATAAATAAAACTTCACTGCGAGTATTGTAAAATGAGTGCACGGCATTTTAAATGTCTCAGTTATTCAATGCACAAAGGAACTGCACTGAGATAATATCTTGTGTACTGTATATTTTTAGTTCATTGTACAAACGATATCAAGTAGTTTCATTCAAACGTATAAAAAACTAACATCAATGGCAAAAATATACACATAAAAAAAAAGGAATTAATGTTAAAGTGATAAATTTTTATCATTAAATTCTTACATTGTCAACAAATTTTTTATTTCTTTTTACATTTCAGTCGTAATTTAATCTTGTCAAGTGAAGTGATTTCACGTAATATTGGTGGCAATTTACGTGCAGATGTTAATGACTCTTTCTTCTCTTATCGTTCAGACGTAAATGCATTTAGAATGAGATTTATGGTGAAAGAAAAAAAGAGAGACATTTTTTTTTTTTTTTTGACAAGTAAGTAAAAAAAGATAGTGTTTAACAGACGACGTATATCATTTTACATTCAAGGATAGACGGCTGTTTAATTGAAAGTGCTAATTAACGACGCGACAGTGTTGGAAGTACAACGATAGAAATGTATATGTGTAAACTTGAGTAAATGTGTAACATATAAATGTGTGTATGTGTTATATTTGTAAGTCGTCACTCGGGAAATACTGACTGTACTGTAAGGCTATATGATTCACTATACTACTGCCTAATGGAAGCCGTAGTTTGATTACGCTTTTATACGTTGCGTACTTGTCGTTCCTCGCCCCGTTGTTTGCCTCGTAAATTTTAGTCTGTCCGACAATTAATTCTCAAGGGTTGCGACGATCCCTGACACTTTTGCTTTCTACGTGAATTTTACTATCTATTTTCGTAAATATATAAATTATATGAACAATAAATAATAGATAATAAACCGAAGATTTATATATGATATTTATTTGCAATTTTCAAAAGTGTATTTTATATAAGAAAAATTTATTTTCACATTGAAGTGGATAAATTTTTTTTTGATAATTTTTATTATGAATTTTATAATAATTAGTTTAGAAATATTTCGAGGAAAAGTCATGGAATAGAGTAGTATTTTGTAATTAGAAATTCAATTTTTTTTTTTACTTTTCATCACATATTTTTTTATTGAAATAGAAATAAATGAAGAATTTGATATTTATGAAGTTAGAGCAGAATTTTTTTCTACTAGCCACGGGATATACAACACCATGACAATACACGACAACAATGCGAAAGCCGATTTTTTTTTTTTTTTCCAATCGGTTTAGTATCACGAAATATGCAATTGATCGCGCCAGTATGTGACAGTTTTTTGATTTCGTCGATATGACTTTTTCATTAAACCGAACAGATAAATTGACACTGAAGTGTTGAAAAATAATTGACATTGTTTGATATTAATTTCTTGTTTTCAGTAACTATAAAATATAAAAAAAAAAATAAAAAACTATTTTTCATAAATTCTTAAATCATCACACATCTATCTAAATGTTACATATTAAAAATAAATATTTTTTTCACGACTTTGTTTCTCAATTTAAATCCTAGTTCTTAATCGTCTATAAAACATTTTAAAAACAAAATAAAATATTTTATAAAAATATAAAAACTGTTAATTTTTAATCCAAAAAAAAAATTCACATTCAATTAAATTTATCTCTCAAAGCGTTTAAAAAAATATATTTATTTTTTTTTTTTCAAAATTAATATGAAAATAATTAGTCATTTAATACAGAACATTTTTTTCTCCCCTATTTACTTTATTTTCATAAACTAAATAAAGTTAGTTCATGTATATTTCACATTGGCCAGCGCCAAATGTAAATGAAAGCTTACATATAGCTTTCTATGAGTTGGACATACATATATAATGATAATAAAATCGCCCGAGGGAGAAATCACACACTATATTCCACCACCAACCTATGCCCATGGTGTGCTAACATATACAACACACACCCATTTCACCCATTTTCCTCCAGTCACACGCACAAATCCGTTGGACATAGAGAAATTAAACTTTTCACATATAATTTACACACCCACTACATTAATTTATTTCACTATATCAAAATAAAATAACGACTGTACATAAATAACAATGTAAATATATTAAATTATCATTATTTAACTGATTCAATAAACATCATTAATCAATAATTATTCAAAAAAAAAAAAACATAAAAAATATTTTATAATCAAAGATAAAAAAAATTTTTTTTTCATCACTCTATATATTTTATTACCTGAAAAATCGTTGTTCGATCGACCATAAACCATCAGTTAAATCGACCTAAACCCATTAATGAGCTCAACGCTTCACATGACGCGCCCAGAGTGCCAATAAAATATATATATATACGTATATTGTATATATATATCATTGAAATCGACCATTACACACCATTCGTGTGTCTAACGGACGCTTCCCTTCCTTTCTGTTCCAACATCTCGGCATGTTATATACTTATATGTATATGCCCGCGACTTTATTACAACCCTCGACAATGTGCCTCGTTCCATTTTTCTCCCTCTTGGCCAGCGCCACTTTCATTCATCCCCTTTCAATATATGTATATGTATAGGATGTATATTAAATAGCTTTATCAATATCTCTGTGGCCCAGTCGGTCGATCAGCCACACTATGAAGCATACCTTCGTCAAGTGCAATTCAAGTATATATTCAAGTGTAGATATTGATATAGACCACTGCTGTATAAAAATTTATATATTGAAGGAAAAAAAAAAATATTTTTGGACGATTAAAATATATATTTATGTATAATTGAATTTTAATTTGAAAATATAATATATAAATGATGAAGAATAATATATAAAAAAAATATAATATATAAAATAATATATAAATATATAATTTTGATTTTAAAATATATATTTATGTATATAGTCAAATTTTAATTTGAAAATATAATATATAAAATATTTTATATATTTTATTTTAATATTTTATATAAACAAATAATATAATACATAAATAAATATAATATAGAACACAAAATATATTAATATATAATTTTGATTTTAAAATATATATTTATGTACAATCAAATTTTAATTTGAAAATATAATATATAAAATATTTTATATATTTTATTTTAATATATTATATAAACAAATAATATAATATATAAATAAATATAATATATAAAATAATATATAAATATATAAATTTGATTTTAAAATATATATTTATGTATAATCAAATTTTAATTTGAAAAAATAATATATAAATAATGAAAAAAAAATATATATATAAAAAAATATAATATATAAAATGATATATATAAATATATAATTTTGATTTTTCAAATATATACTTATGTATAATCAAATTT
>JAQQBR010001831.1:3733172-3747404 GCA_030347285.1 Microctonus hyperodae
AGCGAATAATTATTTGTTAATCAAGTATTTAAATATGTAGTTTTATTTTTAAACTTGGAAAAAATTTTCTTTTCATCAAAAATAAAAATCATTTATTTTTTGCTTGCATATATGTATGAATAAATAGTTTTCTTTATGTATATATATATGTGTGTATGTATGTATCAAAGCGGGCAGTGAAAACGAATCGAGTGAGCCGAATATTAAATTTTGTATCTGGGTAATCCACTGGGAATTACACTCGACGATATTAACGTTTGGATCGATATCCGCTGTATGCTCTTTCACTCTCTGTTCACTATTTCTCTCTTATTCTGGCGTTTTTCAACCACCTCACACTCACCACTATTTTCCACAACTCTACACTTTTCACTCTACAGAAACTACACACACACACACACATACATTTATATATAACAACCAAATTGCATATCAGCAATGAAATTTTGCCGGTGAATATATTCATATGTGAAATTAGAAAATTAGAAACATAAATATATAAATAATTTCATAAATTATCGCGAAAACACACGCGAGTCTCACATTAAAATTTAATCCAATAGGATAAATTAAATAATAATTAAATTACCAAATTTCATAAAATGCATTAATTGAATCTTGAAAATCAATTGAAAATTCAACAATTGATTGTAACATTGTATGAAATAATTTGTGATTCATAATATACAACTATAATTAATGTATATAAAAATTCCAAATGGTATAAAATCAATGTGTACATAATAACAAAATATCGATATTGTTCTCTGTGAATTAATATATTATATAGTTCATGGAAATGACGTTGATGTGATTTGCCGGAAATATATACAGGAAATACATTTGAAAATTTGATTGGCAGCATTGCTGACAAATCGTAATGCATAAGCTTATGTATACATATATATTTATCTGTATATAGATAAAACGAAAATGCGTACCATCATGTGGGATAAACACCGAGGAGGAGGTAGAGTTGAAATATTTCCGAGATTCGTTTCTGCCTTTACCCATCTACCATTCAATTCGTTGAATTTGATGAAAACCAATTGGAACATCAATCGTATTGGATATAAAAAGAGGAATAAGAACGAGAGAAACGAAGGGGAAGAGAGTCGATTTTTCTTTGTGGGCACAACTTTAAATTTCCCAAGCAATCTACAATATGTTGTCAAGGCAAAAGAGACAACATGAGCGGGTTACAGATGGTTTTATTTATTTATTTTTTCTCTTCTTATTTTATTCATTTCCTTCCTTTTGGCTTATACATCAAATCCCTGCGCGGAGAATCGACCGATTATCAATTGTTTGCTGTATCCAAAGTTACGCTCCCCTTCACAGTTCAACATCCCTGTTCAATACCTTCAGTACTACACCCCTTGCTTATACTCTCTTGCCTATCATTGCTTGCCGCTGCGTACAAAAGAATTTCGAGATATATTCAACCCCCTGTTGACCTACTTTATTCGCACTTTTTTTGCCGACTTTAACAATTGTCTTTTATTGAGTTCTTTTTTTTTTTTTTTATTCGTTTTCAGTTTATTCTTGTTTTTTTTCCACTTGACTTCCCGCTATTACCAGCAATTTTTTTGACCTCCAGGAAAATTCGCCAAAACTTTTGAGTAAATGAAAAATTAAAGGAGTAGAAATAAAAGTTTTGTTGGAATTTTGTTTTCTCTGAAGTGAAACGGCCCAATTTCATTCTTACAAAGTATATTTGATAACGTGTTGTAAGATGAGGTGGAGAATATGAATGCAAGAGACGAGAGAGAAGTAGAATAAAATAAAAAGTGCAAGTTTTTTTTCGAGTGTGCTTTTACGAAATATGAAAGAGAAATAATACATGGTGAAAACCAACAAAAGTGACGCTGAAGAAGTAGAGAATATTTAAATGAAAAAAAAATTTATAAATTGTCATGAGATTTCAATCAAAAATAATTTTTTTTTTTGATGAAACATGACTTAGATATAAATGATATTGTGTATGAAATTATAGAGTAGATTTTACTTATGCAATATTACTTTAATGAAGATAAAAAAATAAAGAAAAAAAAATAAACGTCTTTAATTTATGTAAAAGAGTTATTGAAACCCAATGTGAAATGGCTTTTTACACACTTAGTTCACAATCATTGACCATTGACCTAATTTTATATTATTTTTCATAACAAATAATTTCCTATTTTATAATGATTAATTATAGTAAAAGTACAAACTGTTAAAAGAAGCAAATAAATTAATAAAATTGCTTTTACTAGCTCTTACATTTTTCCTTGTACGCTGTAGCTTTCTTGGCCGTAGGCATACTTAAAGTGGCCCTCAGAAAGAACGTCCAAGACTTACGTGGCGTCAAAGAAACATACAAGAAAAGAAAGAAACAAAAAAGAAGACAAATAAAAAATTGATGAGGAGGTGAAGACAAAAAAAATAGCGAGAATAAAGACGAGGAAGAAGCAGAAAAAGTTTTATATAAAAAATGGAATCATCTTTTCGGCAGAAAAAAAAATGAAATAAAAACAAGAATAGTTTACAAGCCAGAGGGGATGCACAGTGTAACAGCCAAACTAAATGCTACATACTTTTGTTTAACATGTTTGTGCAACCCTTTGACTTGTTGGATTGATAAAAAGCTCGAGACGAAGATAAAAGTATAAAAATAAATTTAGAATTAAAACAAAAAAGGAAAATATTCCATGTCGCGTATTGCATATTTATCAGTAGCACCTTTAATTAAATATCAATTTTTTTTTTTTACAGACGACAAAGGGGCGTAATTGTACGATAATAATACAGCCATTCTGACGGAATAACATCAGGAGTACGACGAAAAAAAAAAAAGAGAAAAAAAAAACAGACAACGGTAGTAGATAAAAGAATTTGCGCTTTATAATCGTGAGACTGTCTGAAGCGAAATGAATGAGGGGGCGGATGAACATGGGGGTGAAGTAAAAGGGTGGTTGTAAAAAAAGGGGGTGAAGGTGTTTGGAAAAGATTCACTGGTCGCACGTTGGCACCATGCCGGCCACGACGAAATTCCAATTTTATTTTTTCCTATTATTTTCCCTCTTTATTGTAATGTTAAAATCTATTTAAAGTACATACTTATTTTTTTCTTTATTAATTCTATCAATTGTATACACGTTGCATGCATATAGATATAATATATTCTCAAGATTATTACCACATTTATTTTCATAAAACTTTCCCTCCCAGAATTCAATCGGAATCCAAATAATTTCAATTAATTATTCAATCTCTAAATGTCTTTTTCGCATTATCCTCCACTATATCAATCGCGTCTTTTTCTGTTCAATGTCATGTGAAATTTCACAGGATTTTCTACAAATAGAATAGCGATAAATCGGCAAGTGTACTCAGAAATCCTTTAAGCGAATGGAGAATAAGAAATCGAATCGATAAAGGGGGAAAAAAATGAATAGCATTATCTAATTGATTGTTCAGATTAAATTATTTCTTCTTATTCGTGAGATACAAATACAAATTGTGAAGTTTCTATAGCATATTTAATTGTTCAAGTGCGCATACTTGTTACAGCCAATTGCATATTAATGTATTAAATTCGCACGAATATCCCAGAATAAATTTTGTTTTCGATCTAACTGATTTTAATTAATAATGTTAGTAAGCAATAGCAGTGAGTTCGTTTATTGATCATCAGTATAATTGCATTACCAACTAGTGTACCTCAAATTTATTTAATGAGTATGCATCTGTGTAGTAAACTCTGAAAGTACAATAGACTATAGAGAGGATTTTATAGCTGAGCTCATCGAATATTTATAATTTTTAAATTACTTATCAAAGAAAAAAAAAATTTTTAATAAATTCCTGATAAATTAATTTTATTAAATCTCCAACATTTTTTCTCATTATAATTCTAAATATTTCCTCATCATATAATAAATAAAACAAAAATTTACACATCGACTAATCAATTAACACTCGTAAACCTACTTAGTAAATTTAACACCTCTAAAAACTCAAACAATTCTAAAAACTCATTACAAAAATCTACATCCAAAAATTCATCGAATATCTTTCATGTGTATACTTA
This sequence comes from Microctonus hyperodae, assembly GCA_030347285.1. NCBI lineage: Eukaryota > Metazoa > Arthropoda > Insecta > Hymenoptera > Braconidae > Microctonus > Microctonus hyperodae. Next base: position 3,737,248 of record JAQQBR010001831.1, read on the forward strand.
CTAAATTTACTAAAGCATGACGTACTGTTTACTAGTACAGACCGAAAACTTCTCGTGTACCTATCACAAGAGATGTTGTAGCAGAGTAACAACAAAAGACGCTGTTTGCCACCGCATGTACTTTCATCAGAGCAGCGAATGTAGTTGGTGTGTGAATACATGGCACAGGCAAGTGAGGTGACGACGTCACTTCACATGGTCTCAACTGTTTACTAATGCGGTGGTAATTACCGATACCGTTTCAACACCCGTGACCATGTTTCAGTTTTGACCCTATCCTCCAAAATTATACTAGAACGTGAGGATGCATACATTTACAAGGTTCTGATTATATAAACGGAAAACTTTGACGGGTCGTTAGACGATTCGGGGTTGACGCTCTGTTTTATTGCATGAATTACTATCATATCTATGTAGATGTTTGAACAATTCTAATTGAATTTCTCTTATAAGCAAAAATTTATTTCAAAATTTATTACTACAGTTTTGAAATTAAATAAAATTTTGTAAAGATTGGGAGTAGGAAATTTTCTAAAATTATATTATTATATTTTCCCTGTACCACAATGGAATAAAATTATAATTAATGTGTGTATTTATTTGTTTTTTTTTTTTCATATGGCTATATATTTTATATGTTGAGGATTAGTGTAGAAATGGAATTGGTCGAGTGATGTGTCACATTTAATTTGTAACCCTCCATCATTATAAGCCAAGAGACTAAATAAACATTGACTAACTGACAGGTCATCGTAGTGGGTGTATATGAACAGTATATAAGAGGGTCGAAAGGGCATTGATTGGCATTGTATACATACCATGTATGAAGCGGGAAAGAAAATGAAATCACTGTGAGTGAATTCAGTTGAGTTGGTTCATGCTGCTCATTGAGGGTTATATTCGTACACATAAGGAAAACTTGAACAGACGTGACTGTATTGCGCAGTGGCATTCGTGACACTCTTGTGAAATGAATCGGAATTTACTGAAGAAATAAGGAAAACTCGAAAGAAAAAAATATAGTAATGAAGTATAGTAACCGTCATGACATTCAGGAAGTTTGTTTTCTAAAGTCATGAAACTGTGAAGAAAAAACAAAACTTTTTTTTCTCATACGATTGGTTCAGATTTTTTCATCGATAAAATATCTTTCTCTACTATACTATTACTATACTACTACTGGTGCTTCTACTACCAGTGGACGAAAACTTACTTTTACGTTAGATAAGGTCGGTAGGATTATCTTCACAAACAGAAAGCCAAGCTCTTTATCCCGCCAGTCCAAACACACTCTAAAGTAGCTTTAAGGACCAGTGTCTTAGTCACAATACAGATTTGAAGTTGCTTTAAGTCATGGAGATCATTTTTGGATTTTAATATAAATATATATATTAAATGATTAAATATATTGTTGTTTGTAAGAAGTTGTTGGGTGAGTAATGAATTATAATTGTATTTGAAAAGTCGAAATAATTTGCATTGCATATATTTTCTGTTGAATGTATGTATTTATCTATCAAATAATTGAAGCTATTGAATAAGTTTTGAAATTCTAAATGCCAACTGATGTTATACAATCTTTGGGCAAAGTGCTGTTAAGAAGCTTCTCCTCTATAAGAGGATTTTGTGTTGGATTCGTTCATGATGTTCTTGACATTGGTATAAGGAGTGAAATAAACATTACGAGAAAATGAAAACAAAAAAAAACACGATGTTTCTAAAAGCTTTTGTAAGTAGCTCTGGGTTTATTTTCATATTTTTAACAAGGATCAAATTAGTATTAATTAAAATAAATTTAAAAAACAAAAAAATATAGAATAGCGACATTTATATGTTGCACATGTAGATAAATATATAAAAACTAACTGGACAATTTCATGGAATCGGCCAATCGGGTGCTCTTGGACACGTCTCTCAGGGCATCTTCAAGATGTCGCGTTAATTGTTCTGTAGCCTTTGGGTATACATATACTCTGCGCTTGTAATTAACGAAGGAATTCCGACATCGGCATCTAGATGGTATATATACACATGGGAAGAAGTGGATATGAGGCGAATAAAAAACTGCTGATCTTCGACGACGAAAATTCCTTACAAACAAACACACGCTTTTATATCTGTAAAGATATATAAATGTATTTGGTGTTTGAGGTAAATGTAATTCTATAATTTAATTACACTTTTTACGCATTTCAACTTTAATCAATTGACACGTTTGTTTCAAGAACATTGTACTGTTTAAATGTAAGAAAGAATATGAAAATAAATTAATCGCAAGATAGAAAAGGAAATTAAATCAGCAGAGAAATAATCAATTGAAAATAATAGAAATTACCGCAATAAAAAATTTTGCAATTAATAGAATTATTTTTCATAACAATTAATTATGTACATAGATTTATTATTAATCCACAATACAAATTTACAGTAATTTATATGTGTAGTGTATGTATTAATACTATTGTTAATTAGTATTGATATAATTTGTTGATAGCTTTATTCAATAAAAGATTAATTGCCAATGAAATTTATCACTAATTATAATGGCTTAATTTGTTCACGTATAATTCCATAATGTTATTCATATATTTTGTTTTGTTTTCATCAAAAAATACAAATTAGTTTTGGATAACTGTCAGCGTATCATCAATGCAGAATATGACATGAAAAAAATAAAAAGACCATCATCAAATGAAAAATGAAATGAAATAAAATAGTGAATAGAAGATGAAAGCACCAACATCGAAATGACGCAACGTGTGACAAACTCGAGCGTACATTTCGCGGCTTGCATAAAAATTCATAAAGAGCTGGGATTTGCATTATTCAAGGGTGAACTTGGGCGTCCGTGCGCGTTCACTCTGCGATGGGAGAAAGACAGAGACAATGAATGAGAGAGCAGGGTGAAATCATTATAATTTTGGGGCTTGCCGCGCGATTCGCATGCCACTATAGTAGGGTATATATGTATGTACATTGGTATTCCCTTTTATTTTTCACCCTCTCGGCAATGTGATGCTCCACAACGTTTACGTGACTCCGCTCGCAGTAATTTTCCTCTCCTTCACTTCACCTCTCTTTTAGCTGAAACTCTCCCTCTCTATCTGACAGTAAAGATTACACTTTCGTTTTGATATCGCACATATTTTCGTTTGCCCTCGAATCAAAACGAGCGCAAGAGTGCCCGTGGGGTAGATAAAAAATGAGGAAAAAAAAACTGAACGAACAAAAGAGAAGTATAAAAAAAAAAAAAAAAGAAATACAATTTCATAGATAATATTATTCTTCTTTTATACTATTCATGAAGTAGACTCTTTCAGCTGCTTTCATAACATCTTTCGACCTTTCAACATCACAGATTTCTGGAAAAATTACCGAAGAACATATCTTCCTGTATTATTTCTCAGAATGTTCACACTGTTTTTATGAATTATTGTTTTTTATCATATTCTATATTATTTCAGCAGTCTTTATATTTTTTTTCTCTTGAAATATAAATAGCACTGAAATAGTGTTGGATTCTTAGCTGTATATAAAAGAACATTCAGAATATGATACTTCACTGTATGAACCTTTCAGATATGAATTTAAAAGTATTTATTTAAGCTTAATTTTAAAAGTAGAATCTTCGTTACTAAAATTGTTAAGACATTGAGTCACTGTAGCTTAATCTTGAAGATTTCTACATGGTATTCCGTATTTTTCGGTGGATAAATAATTATCTATCACTCTACTTTCAAAACGAATAGACGTCGAATCGTCAACTGTCAAATTTCATGGTGCTACACATCTAAAAAGCCGCGAACTTCTTCAGTCACCCTCTCTGATCGTCAGCATCAGACGAGGGTTGATTCAAAGTGTGGATAGGGCAAAGTCACGAAACCATGAGCGAAGAAGAAGTAGAATCCACTTGGAATTCGTTGAAGGAGAGAGGGTATTTGGTGGCAGGATACAATATAAGAGAAAGAGTGAGAAGCGCGTTGGAATTACGTTTTGACGGGATCGTTTGTCAAGAGTGGCTGGATTATTGGGTTTTGTGAGTGGCTGACGTTGGATTCTGAACTCACCCAACGTCAGGAGACGTGCTGGACGAGCAACTGGACCATGGACTTGAAGCGTGGATGCGATGAACAATTTTCCTCATGGTTTCCTTCGCAAACTCATTGAACCGTTCGCGTTTTATTTCTCTTTCTCTTTTCCCATTCACTGAATCTTTTTTTACGTTTTTCTTTTTGTTTTTCATTTTGTTTCGAACCTTCGGTTGTTCCGGATCTACAGACGTGCTTCACGCTATCCACTATACTTTAGTGTTGCAACGGAATCAATGAAAAGTAATAGAAGAAATGTCTTTTAGATGAAACGTTCTGATGAAAATAAATTAAACTTATCGAATCATCGCTACAGAATTTGATAAATAATTTTATCAATACATCATGGAAACAATATTCTCATGCTATTTATAAAAATTCTTCTCATCATAAAATATAATCAAACTATATTAAACAAAATATTAACACGAAATTCGTATATTCAAAACTTCATGATATGTTATCAATATTTTGTTAATATTTATTCTCCGAAAGTACATAATTTCTTTTGTGTATACGTTCATTCATCACGTGACATTGATATCGATCTTTCTACGAAGACATTACTTGCAATCAGTCATGTAATTTATTGTAATTTTTTTTTATTCGTTCAAAATCCATATATGCTGATATGATGAATATACCTTGTTGCATATAAATACGTATTTTGATCGCAAAAAGATAACTATGAAGTCTCTATCTTCACACAGACATTTATGACCTCTGTGAAGATGGAGAGAATTATCTTCAATAGAGATTACATCATTTGGTTTTCTCATCTTTCCATGAACATCCAATAACATTTTACGACCTCATTTACAACTAAACTTTCAACTTCATCACACAATTTAATTACAAATAAATTCATTCATAACCCAGTCATATGTATAAAAATGTTTATTCATACATACTTTTTAAAAAATTTTCATAAATAAACGTAGTAAAATGACGTAAAAAAATATATATAATTGAGTGAATAGATTGAGAATAGATTACAATCTTGAGAAATATTTAATGACGGCAACAACTCTCAAAGCGATGTTATATGCATGAATATATATTTCTACCTTATTCCTTATACTTTAGCTGCGTAACGAGGAGTTCGTTAAGCCTCGAGGCGATTCAAAAAAGGCGGAGCAACAACCATCAAGGTATGAGAAAAAAAAAATAAGAAGAAGGCCAACGGTGCGGTGCAAAAGGGGGTGAAATGTGGGCAATCAAAATTTTCCTTTATCCAGTAGTCTGCGCGTCTCAAGAGACTCTGTCTCGTCTTGCGGATTGCCGTTATAACTATAAAATTCAGTGTAGTAAAGAGTGAAGGCGGGTGCGGAATGGTAGGAAGTTATATATAAAGAGAGAGAAGCCAAAAAAAAAAATAAGGAAAAAATTGGGAGAAAACGATGCTAAAAGGCAAAGGAATACACACATAGCCAGACGGTCATCACATAACCAACACGCACAAGGTATCTTTATGGCTAGCACCATAAAGCTCGCGTAATTGTGAAATATTGCCGCGTAGCCGATGCCCAACGATAAAAGTCGAGCGCAAATGGAGAAAAAAAAAAACAAGATGATAAAGCAAAAGATAAAAAAAACGAAAAAATTTTCGTCTATGTCTAGCGTGAAAAACAAGATGGGAAACCCCCTAAATAAATCAGAATGCCATGAGTAGAAGGACTTTATAATGTATGACTGTACTTATAAATATTTTTCTACATTCGTACACTCTTCATTCCTTCGTGTCTGCAACCAATGATACCTTATGCCTCCTCTCTTCATTTATATGTACATGTTTATAAGTGTATGTGGATATAATCCTTGCGGCGTTAGTGTATACATATGAAAGTGTGAGTTGACGTCATGGCCTGCCACCGCACTCTCGTTTTATGCTCTTTGTTGCATAATTTATTTTCAACGCTCATATACCGCCACACTGCTACTGTAATAATGTCCTGGCGAATATTTGCTCCATGATGGAGTTTATTTTTTATTATAATTTTTCATCATCATCATCATTATCATCAAATAATTCACTTGATATTTTTTGCTTGTTCCTGCATAAATTTACGTCTAATATATATATTTTTTTTTTTAATGAATAGTTTCATAGTTGTGAGATTTAAAATGATAAATGATTAAATAATATAGGACTTTTATTTTATATGGACACACATCATACACGATGTAATTTAGTTGAGAATGATGAAGAATAATATACTGGAATACATTTATAGATTTATTCATACAGTGAAGGAGGAGTGTAATGAAGACAAGACAAAAAAAAATATTGAAAATCAACTGATCTTAGTTTTGTTGAGTGTAATGTAATTTCGCTTTGTGTTTTTATTTTTATTGGTCTTTTTTTCATCGCAATTCACGTCGGGAATGGCATTTGCCTTACGGCATATCGCAAACGAGAGCGTCAGCCAATTCCGAACGCTGACATTGAAGACCATCAAAGGGTAAGGCGATTTAAAAATAAAAGAAAAATGAAAATAGAGGATGAGAAATAAACTACAATCCACTTCTATTCACAATTTTATCGTATATACTTTCTACTATTGTATAGAATTTCGTTCAACAGCGTAAATTCGTATGTGATAAAATCAAATTATTAAATCCTCATAGGAAGGTAGAAATTTTTTATTTTTATAACGATGGAATCAACGGAAAAATGTAGAATTATCCATCAAAGGAAATAATTCGGAAAATGTTTATTTCAAAAAGAATGCAAAGTTGAACATTATGCTAAAATTCATCATGAAAAAAAAAAAAAATGCATGTATAAAATACAAAGAATTGCTTTGAACATTTATATCGCTAATAAAATACTACAAATGCACTAACAATCAAATTACTCTCGCGATAATCAATAATGCTTTCGCCATTAATTCTAAAGACCACGAAGTCGAACAAGGATCAAAAGCTTTATCAAATATTATACATAGCAAATTAATTTTACATTCTATTGCTGTGGAGTTAGATCAGTAAGGGATGTGAAACTTCTTAATCTCAAAGTTGAGTTATAGAGAAAGGGGTTAATATATAATAGGCGTTTCATAAATGTTCCCTCCAAATTATTTCATATTCTGTTTGCGTAGAAAATATACTTATCAAAAATTTGTCATTACCTTTCAACGTAAAATAATCCTGCACACAATACGATATTTCAATTAAAAATAAAAACGAAATAAAACACTTGATATTTTCTTTATTTTTTTGCTCTTCAAAATATCAGGATTACGCCTATAAATATAAGCAAATGATTTCACCACAATGCACAGCAGGTCAGCAGGGCTTGTAGAATTTCCTGGAGCGTGACGTTCGTAACGGTTAACCGACAGTGAGGCTGAAGCTGCCGCGCGCTTCTCAGTTGTATAGCCACACGATTTCAAGTTGGAAATATAGATATACTACATATACGCTACTTGTGTTTGAGTGAATGCACCGCTGACATTGCTATACATACGCGCATGCACACAGACATATATAAATGTGTACATACGTATCTACAATACATGGATGAATCGCGTGGAATGAGCAATACCAACATCAACACACATAAGCAACAAGAAGTAGAGGGCAAAGAGAGATGAAAGAGAATTTCACAGGTGGCTCTCAATCGTGACCAGACAAAGAGTTTCCAACATGTCTGTTGCAACTGGTAAACTCGCCACTGAACTGAATGTCAAAAATCACAAACGAAATTCCCATTCATTGCAAAATACTTTGCGGAAAATAAAAATTATAAATATATAATTACATAAACTAAAGCACTTGTAATACAGTTACATCGAAATAAACATTATAAAAAAAATAAGAGTGAAAAAAAAAAACATTTACTATAACGTTAAAACGAAAAAAATACACAGCAAAGTGATTTGGTTGTTTAAAATAAAAATAAATATGAAAAAAAAAATAATAAAAAAGTCATTGGAACGTGATCGCCGATGGTATACCAAGAGGTTGGAGACTATACAGAGAATGTAAGATGGAGAATGAGTGGATGAAGGGGTATGGTGGGATAAAAGCCAACCGCCATAAAGCCATTGATAGAGGTCGTTCAAGTTGGTCGTTAATGGCATGGAAAAATAGCACACGAGCTAAGCTAACTTTTCTCTATGCGTTAGCTGGTGGAATATAGATATTGGATGACGGTATGGTAACGTTGGTGGATATACTGGTGCTAAATGTATGCTATAGTATCAACATATAGTCAAAGCGCACCAGAGTTGCCAGCAGTCTTCAGGCATTAGTGGTTGCAAAAGTTCTATGCACCCGTATACACATCTACTACGAATGGCGCGAGTGGTTTTGGAGAGTGTTAGTGAGGAGGAACTTGGTAAAAGAGAGGTGAAATGAGGGTGAGAAAGTGAGGGAGATAGAGGGCCACCAACAGATGCCATTTCTGTATATATAATGTTATATACAACCAAGCTCCTATATATTCACTCACTCTCTTCTACATCTCTCTTAACTCTCTGCTGAGGTTTCGAATGAGCCTCATTTCAACCCATCACCTCAAGTGAATGTGTTGCATAGCACATACATATATACACACACACACACACACAATATATATTTGTATATGTATAACTTGCATATAGAAGACAAACCCGAGTTATATTCTCTGGCGGTATATGGTGAAGCTAACGTTTTCCCACTATCTTCAGTAATGCTGTGCACGCGAGTATGTGTCATTCTATACTGTTACTGGATGCTCCAAATCTACACGGCAAAGTGCACCATCTCAGAATGTACATCCATATTTGTATATGACTCTATATACTCGTACATGCTCATGAGTTAAGAGGGAATTGCTGAACTCATTTGCTCATCTTTTATTATGTGAACAGAATATTATTATGAATGACACAGAAAGAAAAAAAAGGAACGCTCAATATTTTCGTCTTTTATATATGTATAGGTATGTATATTAGTATGTACGCTTGCATGTAAGTATAATGTACATGTAGGAATGTCGAAGATACGAGTGGAATGTTCCTAACAGCTTGGCTCTAACGAATATTTTATATTAAATATAGCCCTGGCTCGTTAGGCGCAAGCAATATGTGCTTGTATAGTTCTGTATGAATGCGAATGTGTGTATGTAGATTTTATATACATATATGCATCGATATATTTGGCATTACTGTCCCAGCAGGGGATTCTGCGGGCGTGCGGGATCGTATATGCCGGATAATGCCGGTGAGCTTTACGCCTTTCCACTGAAAGACGATCCCTATCTTGCATGATACAGCCGTAGGCGTATAACGATCAGTTTCGCAAAACCGGTTATGCCTCGCCGATCGTTCCTGGCCATGAATTAATTTAATTACTCGACTTTGCACAAAATTTACTGACCAGAATTATCGGCAACTTATATATGTGTATACACATGTTCATATTCACACGTGTATGCATATGAAGACTAAATGCAAACGATGAAACTATAGTGTGGAAAAATCAATGATAGAAATCGATATTTATGATGTAAAATTAATTAGTGAGATTTATTTATTTTTATTCGATAACTTTATTGGAAAGATATTTGTGGAATTAAATTTTATAATTGGGAAATGAATATTAAATTTATTTTTTTAAATTAATATTAATTGTTTGGAATAAATATTTGGACCGATAAGATAAATTTAAATGCTGCAATTCATTTTTTTTTTAGTGTGTATAAATATTAATAAGGTTTTTGATGGGGTTAGTTTGGGAATGATCGTTTAGTATTGACAATGAATGAAGGTTTTTACTCGCAATGATTTCAAATCTATGTTTCAAGTGGTAAAAACGATGATCTAGGCCTTTGTAAGGTTTAATTTTACTCAATTTCCCTGGGGCTATTCCACAGATTGTGATTAATAGATGGATTAATCTCGATTTTCATTGGGCTGAAGTGTATCTTGGATAGCCAACAGTTTGCAAAGTTATATTGATAGTGATAGTTAATATGAAGATACGTAAAAATATATATAAATATTAATGAATAAAATTAGATTTAGAAATTATTATTCTTTGAGTCTACATTAGACCTTTGTGCTCCTTACTGAACCTCAAATG
>JAQQBR010001831.1:3750723-3776307 GCA_030347285.1 Microctonus hyperodae
AACAAAAATTAACTTGAATATATTTGCGGTGTATTTTTGTTTTTATAATTTTTCGTTCGTTCTTTTATTTTTACTTGTCCATTCCACAAACGAGCGTGCGACCCTCGAGTGTTGGATCGGCTTCCACTGGTAGCGTCGTCGGTTTGTGCGTCGTACGTGACTGGAGTTTCTACAGGTTTATATTTGAGTGGAAGGGTGGCGTCGTGCACTTCTCTATAGAATCATGACTACGAGCATGGCTCGAAGCTATTCAAAAGATACTATCCCCCTATACTACACTAATATCATCATTATTATTAGTATCATTACGTTCATACAATAGTGTAAATGTAAATCTGAAAACTCTGATATAAATAATTCTTCTTTGGCAATTAATTATTAGTAATTTATATTTTTTTTCTAAATAATTTATATCAATATACCTTTTAAATTGATAAATTAATAACTGTTTTAAACATATTTGTAAAAATGTACACTTAGAAAAATTTAATTGATAAATAAAATGAAATAAAAATTCATAAGCAAAAAATAATTTAATTCTTTTATTAGACTAGCACAAATATTTCCCTTCATTTTATCCTGACAAAATGTAATAAAATAATTACGAAATATAATAAATTATTCATGAGGATTTAAAACTGAATGCTGTGAGAAAACCACAAATGAATGAAATACTCTTGTTATAACTTTAAATTAAAAGAATATTCGTAATTATAAAATTTTTAATTTCAAACTATACATTGCAAGCATAAATATAATTTTATAAATTTAAAAATATTAATTCAATTAATATTGATTGAAATATCCATAACGTAATTTAATATAAACGTCAACTATGTCAAAAATATTTACTCCACATGAATAAACACATGCTCCTAATCGTTCTTGTTTTTGTCTTCGTGATCATGCTTATGGTTTTTGAGCGAGCAGCTATCGAATTACATGCGGCTGAATCTTATCTCATCATTCTCTTTCTCCCCCCTCTTACTTCATCTCTCAAAAGGTTTAGTCGTAGAAATGCGCAGTGTAGAAATGTTATTTGCCTCACAAGATGAATTTCATCCTTTTTGTTGAAGTAGGATTATTTATGCTTGCAACACAAGTGTTCACAACTTTCACAGTAACACTCAACGACGACAATCTCATCATTCCTAAGCGTATCAAAGCAAATGCTCCACGTACTTTGCATCACATACACATATACACCGTTAAAGAATATGTTGTATAATACTTTATAAGAGAAAAACCTTTGTTGCATAAATGTTGAGCTACTACATACTCATCATTGGCATTCAACAATTTTCTTTCAAAAAACTTTTCATCCTTATTGTCTCCTAAGTTACTTCTTTAAGTACTTTTCCGTTTAGTATATACTATTCCGGACAGCCTTTTCTTTCCAACGTTGTCATTAGCCCACCTCCTTTCATACTCGATACTTATCCCAGTTCACGTACAATCGCCACTGGATTATTATTCGTATCGTGGTTAACGTTACAGTGTATATATTGGCTTCACTTTCTTGGCACAGTTAGCGTTTAACACCGTCATCAGTGCTGCTACTGGTAAAGCCAATATACGTCCCAGGTCCTCAATGTGCTAATAGGTAAATGGTAGAAGGGGATTTAATATCTAACACATATAGGTGAAGTTGAGGTAGTTGCAGACAAGCATTCAAGTCGTTGCATTGTTCCATTAAACTGAATGACCAACTTCAATACGTGTGGAAAAGTGTTCTGTAACCATTGTCCTTTTTTTATACGACACTTATTATCTGTATTTTTTTTTTACTTTCGGGTTTATGTGGGAGCTTCAGCCAATTTTTTATTAGGTGATGGAAAAATGTAATTATACAATGAGAAAAAAAAATCTAAGAAGATATTCTATTTAGGTTTAACGAGTTTTATATATTTTCTTCGTGACTTTTATGAGTTTTTTATTTTAGTTTAAATGCGAAACACGTTGGGAAAAAAATGAATTTGGTCAATAGATGATAAACGTATATGTATGTATGGGAATAAAAGGCGTAAAGTTGGAGATATAGTGACCCAGTGGGAAATACTTTGATGTATATACGTGAACTCGTGGGAAATACTAGTGTCATTCAAAATGTCCGACGGCTCATCGGCGCTTAAACCAGTGGGAATTGCAATTCTATTTATACAGATATGTAGAGCTTACATGTATATGTATTTTTGTAGATTTATATTACAAAGTTTCATAGTTGTAGATAAAAGCTCTAAACTTTCGATTGCCTTTAGTGAAATGTAAAATATTTAAAAAAGGTTGTTTATAATATAACAACCGTTGATTTTTAGATGCGGAAAAATTCCTAAGAGATAAAAGGAAATTCTCACGTAATTCAACTTTGTTAATTTTTACGTGAATGCGGTTAATTCCAGAGCAGTTATGAGTGACGAGGCAGATTAAAATTGTTCATCATCTCGAAATTCTTGAAAATATAAAGTCACAAAATTTCATTTCATCATCACACATAAATATATATAAAACCTTATCTCATATAATAAATTAACACATATAAAAATGTGTATAAAACTAAATCAAAAATCGATAAAAAAATTATAGAAAATATTAAATAATTATAGATATATAAAATATATTCAGTACTCAAATTTTTTGTTGTACTTAATATTAAAAAATCTAAAAAAAAAAAAAACCTCCCTTATTTTCCTCCGAACCTCATCAAGCTATAATTAGGTTTGAATAATAAAAATAACGACTAGCTTGAAGACTATAAAAAATACATTACAGAACACAACAAAATATCATTACTGTATTGATAAAAATAATATTATTATTTTTTATCTACCCAACTTATAAAACAAAAAATTACACATATATAATTGCAGTGAAAACTCGATAGGTATTACATTATACACGTCATCCACGTTGACTTAATCGTATAATTGTGAGCACGTGAATCGAGAATGATCTCGGAAAGCATAACTGACAGTGTTAATTTCAGATGATAGATACCAGACGAACAATGCAAATGAACCTCACGCGATATCAACACACAGAAACGTACATGTATATTATGTATACAGAGCAAAAGGGGATGGTAAAGGAAAAGTGAGTGAGTGAGTGAGTGGTAGTTGCACTGCAGTGTGCATGCACCAGTTCATATGAAGCACACACGATTCGTGTGCTCTTCCACCCCTTTGCCAAAGCTTTCCCGTTCTCTCCCTTCCTTTCTTCTTCCTCTTGGTCTCTCCTTGTTACTCTCTCCACTCATGCAATTATCACGTTACGAAGTGCAACAGTACGTAGTGTATGTATACGGTAACCAAACACCGGAGAAAATCAAGCACAATCCCCCCTTTTGCTTTCTCGTACTATCTCGCTCTTCAATTCACCACCAGGCGTATCTTGTAGACGTTGTCGTCGTCGCTTCGTCATTGCCATGAGTCAGGAAGAGTGAACGGGGAAGGAACGACAACTACGATGCCACACATGTTCTACACACGTAGCGAATTTAAACACAGCTGTGTGTGTTTCATTGTACGGGCGTCCCACATTTAACACAAGTAACATTGTAGTTGTTGTCTTTAGAGTTCGATTGCAAAAAAATAAATACACGTTGTGTATAGGCAAAATTAAGGCGATTATTTACTTGATGATAGACGGTTTTAGTTATTAATTATAGCTGTGAATTAATTATATTGATGATTTTTAAATTAAATTTATAATTGAATATTAACTTTTTATGCCTTTGTATTTTAAGATATTAATTAATGGAAATTAATTTGTTTTACTAAGACAAGAGAGACGATGTATGACTATATTGTTTGTGTATAAATGTATGAAATACATGTCGAGGTAGCTGTAGCTTTGATTACTCATTAAGTCTGAGTGTGCTGGAGCATAAATGAGTTAATTAAATGCAAATAGTTAGAGTCTACTCTTGAGTTATTAAACACTTTGTGTATTATTTCTTATTACTTGATTTCATAATGGTTTACTGTGATAAAACAAATATGAATATTTTTTTATCATCATAAAGAATAAATTTTTTTTTATTATTCTTTCATTTGAGAAGAAAAGATTGTTTTCTTTTTCCTAGAGGTATATTTGCCTTAATAATAAACCTGAAGAGAGTAGTAATTAATTTGACAATTGGTATATACAGTCGTATAATTTTTCTAATCAATTGAAAGTTCATGTTTATTTATATTCAATCAATACGAATCACATTTACGACAATAATTTTGTTGTATAGTTTTCCTTTTTATTTTTATTTCAGTTTATAGGGTTTGAGGATTTTACAGGCGCTTTATCCATCGATTTTTATTTTTTCGTAATTGTATTTTTTTTTTCCTACTGACAAGGGGAAACAGCGCACGTATATCCGGGATACCCGAGCAATAGGCCGGTGTGTAGCTGACTTTAGCATTCCAGTAACGGTTGCAACTCGCAGTCGCGTATTTATTGCCAGATCGATTTCGCAGCGAACGAACAAACGGGAGTGTGCTAGCGCGAGCAGTCACTGCGCTATTTGTTATCTCGAGTTACCCATAACTCGCACATATGTTCGCAGGAAACAATGAGAGGATGAGAGCGAGAAACAGAGTATGGTGAAGAGGCCAATAAAAAAGTAACATTACGCTTGTATGTAATTTTTCAATGTCAAAAGTGAGCAATTAATTGGATTTCGACAAGCGTCATCGCTTTTGTTTGTTACTTTTTTAAATTCTTTTGTTATATCCGAAAATATGAACATTCATTAACTGTCTAATATCGTAAAACAAGTGAAAACATTTTACAAAGTTAATATACAAAGAAATATATAAAGAAAAATTTGAAATTACATTTTTTTATTTCTTGTAGTTATCAAATACTCTAGAATAATATGTGACCAAAGTTAAAATGGAAAAATGTAGTAGCTTGAAAGTGTGTATGCAATATTCTCACAAAAGTGAAGCAGTTGTAATAAAAAAAAAATATATAAAGAAAGACGGTAGCTACAAAAATAACGTCACGTTATTTTTTTTCTCTCACTCTTGATCTCTCTTACTCTCTTTTGCTACTCGCAAGTGCATTTCCATTCTGAGAGAGAATGGAAAAACGTACGATCGCGCTTCGTTGTCGAAACTATTTCCATACTGTCTACTACAGCGTCTCTCGAGTCGTTGTCTATTCTATCAAACATATATACCTCTACACGTACAATGTATATACAGCATTTATGTTTGTATACGTAATGCAAAAGTCGTTGTAGTATTGTTGAAGATGAAAACGACAACGACAACGTGCCGTCGACGACGTCGAGATATTCCTAAAGAAAAGTTTTGATTTCGTCACGCGAAAGTCACAACACACCGCGGGATTAACTGTCGTAAAACTGCAATTTGTATTTTCCCTATGGGAAATGCGTTTAGAGTCATATATTTATGTAAAATAGACGCGCGTGCATTTATATAAATACACAGTTCCATTGGAATAACGTGCAAACAGACAGTCTAAATAATAATATAAAAAAATTCAGTGTAATTATTGGTAAAATAAATTAAATTCAATGAAATATTTTTTCATTTTTATACATTTTTTTTTCAATCTCAGCCTAAAGTACATTTTTATTCACAGTTTCATTATATCGAGGAATGAAAAGACATATTTCTAATTCCCATTTTTACATTGCTACAATTTAATTATTTTATATGAATGATAAGTTAAAATTTTTTGAATGAGTACAAATTAAATAAACATGATGAAATTTAATAATACATTTTTTTTTTTTCAATCTCAGCCTAAAATACATTTTTATTCACAGTTTAATTTTTGTCCAAAAATGAAAACACACATTTCTAATTACAATTATAACATTACTACAATTGAACTCTTTTATATGAATGATAAATTAAATATAATTAATTAACAATTAATTTATATTGCTCAAAAAGCCATACAAAATAGCTATACCCGATGAAAAATAATTTTCAAAATATTCCATCAAGTTAAATTAAAAATTTAATTGTCCGACAATGAGCTAAAAAAATTGTTTATAAAATAAATAAAATAATATTTAACCGTGGGAACACTCATGCCTCGAGGCTTATATCCACATACATGAACAGTACATAAATGTATCTATGTATATATATTTATGTATAAAAATATATTTGATGCAAAAAGTAGCCAGGAAGGTTAACAAGAAACTGCGTCCTGCCACGACGTGATGAGGCAAACGGGCGAGGGATCGTGAGTGTATAATATATCTATACTTATAAAGTGCCAGATGAGCGAGGAACTGACGCGAATGAGCCTTGCCCCCTTGCGGCCAACTCACCCCAAGCTAATTAAGCCACTTTTTCTTCGTATAGTCTTCAACCGTAAACGTGGGTATGTATGTATGTCTACATACATATTAGTCTGACCCACAAGCGTCCACAACCACTGACATGTACAATGTCGTTGCTCTTATGTATTCCTTTGCGTCAGTCACCGCGCGCGCGGTTCCTTTTTATATTTATTTATCTTATTACTTCTTTTATTTATCTCTCCTTTTCATATTTATTTATTATTATTATTCTTTCTTTTTTCTTTTTTTATTTTAGTTTTGTATTTAACCACGAAATCCGATCGTGTTCATTCAAGTTCAGTGAACAAAATATTAAGAGTATAAGACAGACGAAAATGAGATATGAAGAAACATCGTGAGAAATGATTTAGACAATAAAAAAAGCCGTTGGCGATTGTGGAATAAAAATTTGTGACTCTATTAGGTGCAATTTTTTAATTTGATATTTATATTTAATCTAGGGAGTTTTTTTTTTTTATTGAAAAATATGCTTATATACGAAATGGTGAATTTAGAATTAATTAAAAATTATTGAAAATTTTTTTGGATGATAGATTGAAAAATTATTAAAATTTTTATCGTTTATAAATATGTCTTTACTTTGTTGAAAATAGTAAAAATTGTGTAATTTAAATTTTAAAAATGATTTTTGATAAATTTTTTTCTATGATATAAATGAAAAATATATTCGAAACCTCTTTTGAATGAATACGAGTTCTGATAAATTAAATAATTAATTTGTATTGTTTAAAAAGTCATAAAAAATTGCTATATTCAATGAAAAATTATTTTCAAAATATTCCATCAAGTTTAATTAAAAATTTAAATGTCCGACAATGAGCTAAAAATCTTTGTTTAAATAATTTATCAAAAATCGATATTACTAGAGATATCTGAATAGTATAGGTATATATTTAAAATAAAAAATACTACATTACATTGGGTGATGTGTACACATAGAAGTACACATTTACACAAATATGCGCAGACCTTTTGGGTTGAGAACAGGTGCAGTTCGCGCTGCACCTGTACACACGTTTATACAATGTACACAAATGTATAAAAACCACGAACAAAAATGCGCAGTCTCCGCGGTTAACTACTGCAATAACAATATTACTTTGATCTGATAATGAGCCAAACTTTTTTTCTTTCATTCATCCACAAAAGTCACCACCACGTTCATTAAATTTGTGCTCATATAAAAAATTTTAATTTATCATTCATATAAAAGAATAAAATTGTAGCAATGTAATAACAGTAATTAGAAATATGTATTTTCACTCCTACAAAAAAATTAAACTGTGAATAAAAATGTACTTTAGGCTAAAACGAAAAAAAAAAAAAAACGCCTTGCAATTTTCATTCTAGACGTCGAAATTTAAAAAGAACGAAATTAGAAAGCCAACATATTGCAAATGGAATTGCTGTACAATGCAATTGTGGAGTGTTAGTGGGACCAGAAAGTCGAAATGGCGCAGTAGGCAATGGAGAAAGAATAGAGATGGAAAATTGTTTCAACACATAAGCAACATTTGTTTCAAAATATATATATACATATCAACGTATACTAGTATTACGATTTTCATTTCATATAAAGTACAACTAAGTACTACCAAACCATTCTCAAGAGAAATTATTTCCTTCCACTGTAAAAGTCATCGTGAACTTTATATCGTAAAATAATTATTATTTATTTTACAATTTATTTTTTTCACCAATATCAATTTTTTACATTAACATAAAATATAAAAAAAAAACACCATTATACTTCATTGTATAATTTTAATTTAATAAATATAATAAATATCAAAACAATATAGTAAAGTGATGAAAACAAAATTTGTTCCATCATCAATTACTTTTAATTATACTGATGCGTGTCCATAAATTCCTGGGTGTATCTAAATTAACAGATGGATTGACTGGACAATGAGTACGCCAAAAGTGGTATGTATCACCAATTAACCAACTTGGTAGGTTTATTGTTTAATGAGCTAATACTGAGATTTAATGAGCCGTGATTATACCTGCAACGAGGCTTCACCCAACGATCCGCAAACCCATGGCTCTTCCATAGCGAGACGTATAGTCCACATCCAATGTTGTGCAAGAGATACACAGAGTGCGAGAGAAGTGATGGAGGAGTGAGTAAAGAGGAAAGCCCTCTCGTAACAACTACCATCCAGAAGCTTCCATCCCGGAGATTTATCAATTAATCCAAGCGGAAGGATCCACAGTGTACAAACCATTTAACTAATGTGTATGTTAAAGTATACTTGAAATCAACTGATTTTACAACCAGCAATAAAGAAATAATATAATAAAACTGCATGTCTGTTATATTAAGTAAAATTCGTTTGAATATATAACTTGAAGAATATTGTTGATTAAATATTTTGAATTAAATTATTTTTGTGAGAATAAAAATAAATAATAAAATCAATTTTTATTGCGTGCTGTACAGCCATCTTCATATTTTTCACAACGTTGGTGGTCTTGTCACAGTCACTATCGCTTATACTCTCATCCACGATGTGTATACATAAATATCATGTATCATACTGTTGGCAAACACGAATACATACGGGCGTAAAAAAAAAAAATAATCAAATCCCACACAGAAATTGAAATGATCGTACATACCTAAACATTCCTCATTTTATAATCGTTCTTCGGTCACTTCTCATATACATATCAATACATTAAGACTTGAATTTCATCATTTTTTTTCTATTTTCTCCTCTTTTTTTTCCATCACATTGTGTATCACGAAGCGTTTTCTCACCAAGTACTGGTTAACACGCAAATTTTCACCACCCACTTGTTCTCCTGCCTTAGAATACAACCCTTCTAGCGCCTCAACTTTTGTTATTTTTTTTTTTTTGTTTTATGGTAATATTCACTCGTTTCCTATACAAATTATATATCATGATTTCTTTTTATTTTCCAAAGTGCCGTTATAAAATTAAAGAGTATATTTATCCTCACAGTAACAATATAACTTATTTGCATATATCACTGCAGACAGGAATTAAAAAAAAATATGAATAACGAGTATTTATATTCAAAAAAAATTAAATTAAAAATTAAAAATATAACTCACGATGTGATAATACTATGAATTGTTGCAGTGCATTGTTGTCATTCAGAATGATATAATTCAACATTACTTCCGTTTAAAATCAAGTGACAGTGAATTAAAGACCAATGGTGAAGAGAAACTCGTTTATAATTCAAAGAGAAATTGTTACTAGTATTATTTCAACTTGTTTAAACACATACATCTAACACATTATGACAATTACTCTCAAACCTTTCCTGTATATACTACCCACTTCCGTTCGTCGCCTCTCATCATTTCTATACTATTTCAAGTAACACGTACGTCTCTCTATTTCATATTTCATATTAATACACTGACGTAAATTTATTTCCATCCCAAATAAACATTCTCAAAACATCCTGAAATAATATCACAATATTCATCGCTTAATCATTGATGTGCAAATCACAAAAATTGTATATCAAAAATTATTTTATTATTTCTATCGTATAATACACGAAAAGCATTCACCGTTGATTAAATTTCTATCCGATATTCTACTTCCTCCCCTTTTATTTTCTCTATATTGTTTTTCTTTTTATTTATTTTTTGTTTTTTTCATCCCAACTTTAACGATATAACGTGAGTATGAACTATATAATCGAGACGACGCTTCCATTGGCGCAAAAGAAATGCCACACGCGTTTGACATTCTTCGTTACGCGTGCTTTGCCTTTAGAAATTTATGTGCGCAACATATTGCGTTTAGTATTCGACAATATGTACGTGTATATACGTACAACTATTTCTATATCAATTCTATTATGAGTATATATATCAAATGGGATTGATAATATTCCGCATTTTTGTAACGATGTATTTTATATATATCCGGTTTTTCGACTTTTTAAATTTTTCATTTATATATTTTATTTAGAAGAAAAATATGTAGGTAAATAAATAAACTGGAATGGTCTGTGTATGTAATAGCAGTAATAAATTTTCTACCTCTGGTCCAGTGGGATATGTCACATATATATGTACATACCTACAGGTATATGATATTTATATACACATGCATGGGGTCTTCGTTATGTAGGGAACAACATCATTGATAAGAGAATTGATTTATCTCGCGTGGCGGTAGTTGTATGTAGTTAATGGTAATGGCAAGAATAGAAATCAAATGTGCATTGCAAAATATACTGGGTATATAATAATATTATCGGAATGTGTGTTTATATTTTTTAAAAATATAATTCATACGAGTTGCAAATAAAAAGAAACAAAAAGAAAAATATCCATTAGTTTAGTTACATTAAAATTCGCGTGGTTATAAATTCAATAAAAGATTTTTCTATTAAATATAATTTTATTTTCTTTCAACTTTAGGAAATATTTTTACCGTCTCAAATATTACGCTATAAAAATTTTCTTTAATATTTTTTTGCTCGGTGAAAGAAAAGGATTTTTACGTTAAAAAAAAAAAAAATGCCTTTGCTTTAGTGCGTCCGCAACTTTGATGAGAGTGCAAGAGATGAAAAGCTTTTAAAAACTTTTAGACCCAAAATTACAAATGACTCCACGTTGTACATGTATTTATTTTTACTTAAATATAGATATATAAATTAACCGACACTATACATTCCAGAGTTGACTTTGTAAATATAATTTTTCAGATAAGTATTATTTGCGTAATGTTTTATTGAAACAAAGAGAGATTTTTTTATTTATCTCTCCATCAATTTCTATTCCTATGCACATCTTGAAAGACGAAATAAAGAAAAGAATTGGCATAAGCTTTCTCTCTACAGATTTTTCTCTTCCTTTTTTTTTTTTCTCTCAATTTGAATGTCTCTTGGCCAAATATGTCGCCATATACAGCCTTAGCAATTCCGCCTAGATGCACATATATAAATGTACGAACATGTTCATCGACTCGTAAGATCTTCCCTCAAAATCTACCTATTTACTCCTCTATACATATGAACGTTCACCCCGTTCTTTTTCTCTTGGCCTCGTGGATCTTTTTTACAATCGGACTGAGAGATTTTATTCTTATATAGTACGCTTGAAAAGTACGTGACTTCCTATTGCTTTTCTATTCTTTACTACAAGTCATGATGAAGAATTCAGTGAAGGAAATAATGAAAAGATGAATAAACCACATAAGCAACAAAATGACCAGTAAGTATTGTCAAATATATAATTTAAAAAATTCAATAGAATCATTTATTGATATCAAAAATATTCATTGTACATACAAAGTAATATTTCCTTTAACAAATTGGAATTTTATTATTATTATTTTATATAAAAATGAATTTTAAAGATTATTTTGTTTTTGAGTTAATTTTTAAATTCGAATAGAAATTTATTTCGATGGGTCAACATTTAAAATTTATTACAAAGTCACGTAAAATTCTTGATATTTGATCGTTAAATTTTGGGGCATTCCGAGTGTTTACATACAAATGTAAGTGTTGGAGTTAGTAAATTTTCGAGGTTATAAAGGAGATAATGAAGTCATGAGTATTCTCGCAATTTCATAGTGCAGCAGGTGTAAATAAACTTCTCGTTTAGTACATCCCTGCTACATTTCCATGTATAATAAAGATATTTACACTTGCATCCGCATTAATCGTGGCCATATATCCATAATATATGAATTTATGCTTTAGACATGTATAATCATAAATTTATTTATCGTCAAAATGAAATTAATATTTTATTCAACATATCAGAATATTCATTGTGCTATTATGTAAGTTTTTCGAGTTATTTTTTCTAGACAAAAAATTATAAACAATATATAATTGACGAGAATTTGAACCTCAGGATAATACCATTTTCTCCAGATTTATAAAAACAAATTACAATTTTTTATCTCTAAGATACAAACACACATATTCAGGTATATAAAGCAAATGTACACATATATGCATTTAATTTTCGTCTTCTTTATCTCCCTGAATTCGTTTCAACTACACTATATCGTACAGTATGCTACACTCCCGTTGCTCTTTATTTCTCTCCTTTTCCACTACTCTACATGTTCACCCACCGAGTTCCCGTACGCGACAATAATTAGCTACGGTCTGAAACTTTAAAATTTGGCGCCATAAATTTTAATGAATACTCTCTCACTTTCTCTCTATTACTTAAATTTTACTCACAAACCCTGCTTTATCTCTCATCCACTTGTCCGTACAAAATCTACTGAATCTACACCATAAACTAACGATTAAATAATATTATACACCGAGAGAAAAAAAAATGACTTTTACAAATATAAAAACATTTATTTTTCTTGCCTTTTCTTGACAGGTATTTTTTCCTCTATTTTCCAGAATAAAAAGTGAAAGGAAAAAGCGAGAGGCCATAAAAAAATATCATGAAAGTAGGTGCTCAAAGCCTTTTTTTTCCTCTCATTTTTCCCTCTTTGCATGTATGTATATCTTTCTATGCGCGGTTGACTCACTACTTCGACAACACACTCACGTGGTCATAGACCCTCTATACATTTCATTCTAGTGTGTCGTATACTTTCCGTCGCATGGCTTACCCGAAAACAAGAAATGTATGCTAAAATTATGCGGACGGTGGCGATAACTTTGCATACCAGATACCAGATACCAGAGTAGATACGGAATGAGGCAAACCGCGCGCGCGCACCAACGATAACACAAGACCACAACACACTCGACTATCCACCTGTACGCCATCGGCTACCGGATGGTGTAAAGAACATGTATATATATATAATACATTTTCTGTTCACCCTCCAATGTCTGCACTAACCGCCTTTCAAGTTGTCTCGCCTTGCAGTTTCGTTTCACCGCCAATTTTCCCAATCCTGTATCCCAACCTACTCTGATACGTTTATGTACATCAATACGGAACGTTTTCATATCCGGTTTTTGCAGTAATATGTCAGACGGAAATGATAACGGATTATTTTTCTAACTATCCAATAAAAATAATAAAAAAAAAAGGAAATGTATGCTCATTTAATTTTTGGAGATTAAAAAAAATATATAATTATTTTTTCTCACTTTTGTTTACGATTAAAATAATCAATAATGAACCGTAGAGACTGTAATGAAGTTGGGGATTTTTTTTTTTTTTTTCAAGCAATGGTGATGGCAGTGGTTGGAATTATACGTTCGGCAGAGCGTAGTTTCTGTCAAATTTTTGGGAAAAATCGCCCGAGCGAATGAAAGAGGTGTACACGACTAACGAGCGAGCCCACCACAATCTCATTGTTGACCACACAATCAAATTTACAGACGAATAAATTTTGTTAATGAGGGTTGATATGAATTGCTACCCGGCTCTATTCAACAAGAGGTTCATAATTTTTTTGTTATTATTGTTTTCTTTTTTAGATTTTATTTCCCGAAAAATTCCGAAATTTTTTTTCCGTTTTCCGGAAAATCGCCCGCAATATAAAGACTTCCACGCCTATATAATAATGATGACAGGGGAATGATATAGACATCACTGTAATTTTTTTTTTTTTTTTTTTGTTGAAATACATAAGGGGATGAATCACATCACGTGAATCTACATCGTTATACGCACGATTACTCACGATTATCACGGTTAAAGCGTTTCAGAATATTCTTCAGTAACGTGTGTGCGTGTAATCTGTATGGGGATGCGTATATATAATAAATAGAACGATTGCGATCATTAGCGAGTCATACAATAGAGGGGAAACATTCGAAAGTGTAGATGAAATATCAGTGAGAGTGACCTAAGACCATATATTAAAATTATTTTCACTGTGGCATTAAAAATAAAATGACGAAAAAATAAAAATAGTTTATGCCCAAATGTCATGAAATATAGTAAATACAAATAAAAAATTTTTTCCATTTGAATTCTTTATAGAAACTGAAAAGCTATTGCCTTAGCAGCTTCCTCAATATCCATAATCAATGGAATAAAACTTGGCGAAAAAGTCATGATGCAGGAAATCAAGATTGATCGGAAATGCTCGGGTGGATTTTATGCTTTCCTGTTTTGGATCACCTCTTATTTTATTTCGTCTTCATCTTCGTTTCTATATGTTCTTTATTCCATTCACTATTGTAATATCCTAAACTCTTTTTACCAAGGACATAGCTGCATGACTATTTACATCGTAAAGTCTACTCCCCAAGTTGCGGTGTATGGGTAAAATAAGAAGGAAGAAAGAACATTGAGAAAATTCACCGTTCAATAAATATACCGACTAGTGAAATGCCGAGTGCTAAGAGAATTTATGAGGTGATAGCAAGAGAAATCCAATGGTGAAATAGACAATGAAAGCTATGTGTATATAAGACATGTTTATAGTACATTATTTTTACCTGTCTAAGACTTCTGAGTCAACAATATAAAATATAATATGTATGTTGAAAGATAAATGAAAAAAAAAAAAAAAAAAAAAAAAAACAAAAAAAATGCTCGACAGTAAAGGGAGTAGTTATTGTTAAAGTATCAAATAAACGGCGACTTGAGAATTTACTTTGAAACTAGAAACAACTACTTCTAATATAACGACTTTACTATTCGTCGATTGTGCTACAGAAATATATATAGAGAAAATTCTCCAACTTGACGCTTGGTAGAATTGTAAGAGGAGGCACTGCACTCTTTTTGACAATTGTAAAATGATAAACATCATGTCTTGGCTCAAGTTCTGTTTCAAAAGGAGGTAAATTCTCTCATAAAAGATACCGGAGCTGAAATTTCAAAATGAAGCTCTTTTTGATTTTTCTAAAATCCTACTCTGAATGAGTATCTAGTTTCGAAATGAATATGGAGATTGATATAGCCCAATAATAACCTGACACACATTCGGAATGATTATCCATATATGTTACATGAATTGGAATCAGGAAAATGGCAATTCAACTAATGGGCCAGTAACTATGAACCCATTCATTGGGTATTTCGTTGAAATACAATCAGAAAGAGACAACCAACTAAATCCGGTTGGACATAGAGTCAAACTAGAAAGGGCGCGTGCAATCTAGTGGTCAGGGAATTCCATTCTGGCTTTGGACATTGGATCCACACTATCTCTATCCTTTCTCCTCTTTTACTCACTCTTTATTCTCATTCAGCCACCGGGAGTTCCATTTTCCTCTCTCACATTCTACACTAAACGTTGCTTGATGGTCATTGCCCACCGATATTCGGAAACACATCCCTTGCGCGTGGTATTACGACACAAGAGGGCTCAAGTCACAGATTCGCTTCAGTCGTCGATTTCAACCTCACTTGCCTTTCCAGCTCACCCATACCATCTCCAATTTTCCCATATCCTACTACTACACCATTTGATTACTTCAGATTTACCAACAGTTCTCGAATGCCGGATTTGGGAAAGCGTTTAGATGGCTCAATGTACGCAATTTGAATCGAAGAACTCAAAGTGCTGTAGACAAATATATCGTTCTATCATTCTCATTGTGTCTTCGGAATCCCAATGAATGTATTATTTCTAAACCGATAAAATACATTTTAATAAACGTATTTTTATCACACTACTCAACTAAAAATTTATCAATATATATTGGGATAAAGAAAATAAAATTGAAGAATGAATTTCATGTATTATAACGGTCATTACAATGTTTGAATGAGTGTATGCTGAAAGTTTATCTATTTTCTTTTCCGCTATAGTTCGAATTTCACGCCTGCTGTTCAATTCCAGTTGGTAAATGAGTCTGTAGACATGGACAGCTCGAAAATGGTTAGGAACATAAATAAATCGAGCAATTTGCTCAACTGATACTGTACTCTCACCTGGAAAGTCACAGAGTTCCCTTTGTTCGGCTTGCCATAGTCCCTCCCACTTATTTTCTGTCTAACTCAATCGCTTTATCTTCTCTTCGTGTTGAGGGTTTTTTTTTGTCATTTTTTTTCTATGCGCTATCACCTACCTCATTCCCTACAACGACAGCTGACGAAAAAACACTGTCACCCCCATCAACCAATCGAATCCTACACATATGTATACACACATACATTCCTGGGTTGGCACACTCGCGACACCGTTTAACGTGATTTATTTGGCAACGCTCGTCGGTACAAATTGGCTTTCTTGTGTGTCGACGTCACTCTAGCATAACGACACTCCGTATACGCAATTAATTTGAATTCACATAGAAGGAGGTTAAAAAATTTGTTTCTATTTTAAATCATGTTATTTTCACTTGTTTTATCAAACATAAATGCAATTAAAGAATAATTAATGAAGTTTATACGAATGGGGAAAAGATAAATTAACTTAGTAACTATAAAAAGCTGATTCAGGAATAAAAGGCAGTCGATTGGGTATAGTAAAAATATATCAGGTTGTCAGGGAACAAAGCACTCAAGGGACTATATGAGGGTATTCTGGGTATATTCTGAATCGGATATATAAACGGACTCTATAAGAGGTTGACATAGAAAGGGACAGAGCATGGTAGGAGACGAAGGAAACACAAGGGGGCCTGCGTTGGCCCAAAGGGGGTACATCGACTCGGCTGTACGATTATTACCATCAATAATGGCAATTTGGTTTGCAAATGGCACGAAACGTTGGGTAGTGCCGTTCCTACCTACAATTTCCCTCCATTTTGCGGCGGGAGCATTCCACCCTCTATACTCACTATCCACCACCATCATCATCCTCCATCTCTTCTCTTTTACCTACTTCTTGCAATGCAGCCAGCCACATTGAAATGCCTTGAGTCAACATTTGCTTATGCTCACGCAAATTGATTTTATTTAAATCTAAAATACAAAAGACCGAGAGAAAAGTAAGAAATGAAGAAATGAAATAGTCTAAAAATGGTAGATTCTGTCTTTGGTGAATCTGACATTTAATAGCATCATTGCAAGCGTTGCTTTATCAATACTTTTTATTAGATTTTTCAGAGCATTGCACAACTTTTTCAACTCTAACAATGTACTTCCATTGATGAAAATTAATCTGATTTTATTCTTTACAAGATAAAATTAAATACTAATATAACTTATTGTTATTCATTTCAATATATTTTTTCGTTACCACCATTCCATAATGGAGCTCAAGAAGAAAGTAAAAGTGAGGGAAAAACGAAGAAATTGTGTTTATTTACCCACACCTTTCTTAGCGCCTTCACCACATCACGTACGATGGCACCACGACCTAATCATCAATCA
This sequence comes from Microctonus hyperodae, assembly GCA_030347285.1. Classification (NCBI taxonomy): domain Eukaryota; kingdom Metazoa; phylum Arthropoda; class Insecta; order Hymenoptera; family Braconidae; genus Microctonus; species Microctonus hyperodae. The sequence goes on from JAQQBR010001831.1 coordinate 3,768,273, forward strand.
CCTAGCACCCACTACGTGATCACGGGTTCTTGGCTTTCACGTGAGTGAGATCATTGGACGAAAAAGGGGAAGACTTTCATGATATCAGAGGGGTATCTTTGGTTCCTCACTTGGTTTAACGAACTTTCGTTCTCATCCCAACACCTTCATAAAAAAATCGCATGAGTGCCCTGAAATGATACTTTCCCGTCGCACTCATATACTTGATAAGATTTTAAGAGCAGAGGGTGTAGACAAGGCTGCATGCACGTGTCAGGTGTTTTTGTATATTTAATCTCACGTGTTGGGGATAAAGTCAGCGTTTTCCATTACTATCAAAATAGAATCTTGCCAATTTCTGTTTCTTCTATCTCTTATGTGTAATGATTTTTAATATATTCATTTTTACTTATATCCCATTCTTTTCAACCAAAATATCGAATGACAGTATTAAAGATAAAAAATAAATAATGCATAATGAAGCAAAAAATAAAAATAGGTAATTTGAAGATGGTCTCGAAATATTGCTGAAATACGATTCCTGAAAACTCCAGAAAGTTCAAGAAATACCTCATTAGAATACTAACATGATTGGAAAAGTGATAAGGAATTATTTTTCCGGAATAGGCTTGTTGTTGACTAATTTGTTTTTTTTATTTTATTCTTTTTTTAAGGATTTATTTGTTGACAGGTTCATATATGTATATATATTCACTGATGTAAATGCGTATGTATGTAGATATGTCTGCTCTATATGCATACATAGAAATACAGATAAAGAGAAAGTAGTTGGTGAAGAGGATTTAGAGAAGAGAACTTCCTTCTTCCTTATATCTCTCTCTTTCTTTTTATCACGAGATGAGCTGTATGTGAGGGGAGGGAAATTGGCTTTCCACGGGTCGGCGAATGCCTGGGATTTTTTTTTCGGCGTTCCAGAAGTACCTTCACCCTCTAGCATATTTCTCGTGTTCGTCAGGATTCTTTTTATTTTATTTTTGTTCTTTTTTGTTTCAGTGTTAAAGAAACAGAGTTGAACTGAGAAGAAAAAATTCTCTTCGAACTGAATATAAAATGAGGAGAAAAAGAAAAAAGACTTTGATACAATGAAATAAAAAAATAAAAAAATGAAAAAGAGCAAGTATCTTCGCGCTTGAAATCCCGCACGATTGTCAGACTTTTTTTTTCAGAACCCACCACTCCATAAGAATCTAACAGTAACAGTTGTTTTATTACATATTCTATCATAAAGATTTATTCTTTATAAGTTTATTTTGACACTTTCATTAAGTGTTTCATTGCTAATCCTTATGTAATCCAGCCAAGCCGTCAAAATTATGTTTAAAGTCATTATCTACATGCATATATAACAAGCATTAAGTATTTAACTTAAATTTTTAATTTTTCACAGTTTCAGTTAATGAAACACCTCGTCGGTAATACCACTCCTTCTAAATTTACACAACACAACTACAGAAGTCGGAATATAATAATAAAAGTGAAAGTTCATTTCAAATAATATCATTGTTGGTTTCTTCCATTTTCCATCGTCGGCTGAAACGTTAGTATCCCGCGTACTTTTAGAAACTTAGCCTCCAGTTGCGCGTGAAGTAAACGAGGTCGAAACGCAAGGTTACTCTGGTTGTGTTACTGCTGGACGAGTTTAGATTAGTTTAGTTTAGTTCCCAACGAGTCTTGCCCGCCGCGATTAATCCGCCGCTGGTGAATTTATGGTCCGGTCCCGACTGCTCGTTTCTCTTCGTCACGCTGCGCTCCACCGTTCGTATGTCCTAACGTGCTCCGATACTGGAGTGCGAATATACTCACCCGTTCGCTATCACCTCCCTCATCTACTCTTCTTTACCCTTCACTCGCGAATATATCCACACACACAAAATACGATAAATTCACGCCCCACTGATTATTGCTCAGACACGTTGTTTTGTTGCTTCAGTAATTTTAATTTTACAAAATTGTTTAAAACATTTCAACATATTTGTTGCATACTATAAAATAATTATTTCAAGTATTATTAAAATAATTGAGCATTGCAGTAGTCTAGTAACTTTTTTATCGTCTATGAATATCCACGCAAACATGAGCTGAATTACATAAAAGCTACCAGATATGTTACAGTTGTTAAAAAACATATGAGAAATGTGACATACTTTTTCATTTTATCCCCAGACAATTCAGGCAGTGTGATAAAGTGAGATAGCAGCAACCTACATGAGTTCAGTGAGGGAGAGACCATGAACAGAAATGAAAAATGGGTGGCACTTTTATGGCTTTTTTTTTTGTTACTTCGCACTACTTTCCCAAAAATGGGAGCAGGGATGGATTTTCGTGCACCATTCCACATAACGACTTCGTTTTCAACTTGAATGCTAGCCAATAACCAGGTGTTTGAGTTCGCAGAACTAGCACGTGTCTGAGAGAATATAATTTTAGTGGAGCAATAGGTCATGATTTTAGAATTTGAATTGTACTATCAACAACCACGCATCATTAATAGAAATATTTTGATCGTGGTCGATGATGAAATGATGCATATCAATCATGCTTGAAGATGGAAAAAGGTATCAACATCAGCGATTGAACGATGATGATGCGGTGGACAGGTACAGGGCATTTCAATTGCAGATATAATAAATAATTTCTCGTTTGCGGTTTCATGGTCAATGGTTTACACGGTAACCACCGTCGTGTGTGACGTCAGACTCACCAATCGTCTCATTTAATTCCACACATATTGCCAGGTGGGTTTGGTTAACCGGGGCTCGAACCCCCGCTCAGCGTGCAGGCACGTGTGGAATTTTAGGAGGGGAACCAATTTATGGATAATTTACGAGGTAAACGATTGATTTATTTCAATCTCTTTTGTTCTCCTTCTTTCTCTTTGGACCAATCAGCTACATAAAGTTTTCAACGGTTCACCTTTTTTTAAATAAGTTTCTTTTACTACCTCTGTGAGGTACTTATGAATCACCACCGATATAAACGAAGCTAAAATATTATTATACGGCGCACAGCATTATAAATTAAATGGTCCGTGATGGAGTTTGTAACCAACTCAAAGTAAGGTATTATATTAAGAACTGACGTTTTCAAGTACTTTGATGAATCATCTTCTATCACATAAATCTCTGTGGTTTTCACGTGAATCGTTGCAAATTTTATGAAATCAATGGACTCTGCTAGATGCGAATCTCGTGTTCAGTATTTGAAAATTCTGCATCATATTTTTTGTCTGTGATACACCATTCAAGAATATCGATCCATGTATAAAGTTAAATTATATGAAAATAGCTCGTCAATCACAGTGATTTGAAGACAAACTTGATGTTAAATTTATTAAATTATCTACCTTTAAAGCCATCTTCATAGTGTCAATTTAGTCACATTGTATTAAATCATAAATTGAATTGAAAACGAAAGATTATCGACATTTTATGGATAGTTTACTTACTATAGATTTATTTAATTTTATTTAAAATTTTAATTTTTAACGTTGAATATGGTAACGGTTACATACCGTTTCTCAGGACATTGAAAGATTAATTGAGCACTCTAAACCATATGCGGTCGTACAGAAGTCACTTCACAAAGTTTCGACTTAACCGTGATATCCAACGAATTCTGGTGGTTTCTATACAATGAGCCAACACGTGGCTATCTGAACCCTACATTCACCATTGTCTTACACTTATATACATACTTCATCCACACATATATGCACATCCACACGTATTAAACTTCTCGCAGATACGCCTCCTGCACCTTACCCTGTCATCATGCTTCCCCGTGTTCAGAAATTCGCTCAGAAACCCCATCAGACATGGGTTTATATATATACTGGTGCTGAAGCGACCTAACCAAAAGCATTACCTACCCGCATATCTTATGTTGCTTCAAAAGATCAAATGCCATTGTCGTGTATCTCCTAAGCATTTGTTTCCATTATAGTAATTTAACATCAAAGCCCATCAACTAATTCAATCATATATAACCTATCTATCTCTGTACATAAAGTAAATTAAGCTACAATTGAATACTAAAATTCATTCTTTTCTTTTTTTTTTTCGTTTTCTTTTCCAAACCACAAGCAACAAACACTCAAGTCCCATTTGTTCCATCTGCTTCATCCGCCCATTTTATAGCTATAAATATAGCTATAAATATAATTCACCCTTAAATGGCATTTGATCTTTTACCAAGTGGGTGGTATTTCAAGATTGATTTAAGTGGCCATATCCGAGGATAAAGTATAACGGTGGATAACCACTGGCACTTATATTTCTCCCAGTGGTAGCATCGCAATTGAGACGAACCGAGAGTAAAATCGTCTCAAGGCACTTTCCCTCTCGCTTACACTCTCTATCTTCTTTACTTCGTAAATACAACCGAGATGCGCACAGTCTCGTGCACAATCTTCACAGATACTTTGACGTGATTCCACTAGTTGAAAGCCGCCTTTTTCCATTTCTGTATATTTGCACCACTCTACTCTTCTGCGATTTGTTGTAAAGTAAAAGAATTCCATAGACGATAGTTGAATATAAAAGGTGGCGGAATGAGTAATGGGTGAATTGTATTGCGATAATATCAAGCGAGACCAGAAGGCCGGGCAAATAATAGTGGCGAGGAAGAAAAGTTGAAATAATCCACAAAGAAAATGACTTTCGAATAATCCAGTACCAAAAGTTGCGGCTGCTGCACACATACGTTTGTATACATAAATATCTTGATCGTTTCTCTGGTAATTACCAATTTGTCTATTATAATAATTCAATGATTTAAGCTTGTGATTCATAGAGGCACGGATTGTAGGTTTGCGTATATATGAAACATATTATGCACATGAAAGGATAATCTGAGCATAAGTAACAGTTGCATTATACAGAGTGGAACCGCCGCGATGGTGTGTATTTCGTGGCATACCTAAGCACATATATGTATAGATTTATCAGTTGGTTAAGCATCCTATACACATAGATATACTATATTCTACATTCGATACCGCAGGCCCAAACCGCAACCGGCAATTCAGCAAGACGGATATTTCGTAAAGCAGTCAATTTTGATTGCTGGTGGATTGAAGAGCATGAAAGAGATGAAGATAGGATGATTCAGAATGTATATTACTATATACTTACTCACTGCATAATACAACCCTACACCCGGTTTATTCTCTCCATTTCATTGGTATATCTTTATGCACTTGAATATGAATATTTTAGCGTTCACATTGATGCTCCTACTGTTCGCAATCGATATTTGTTGCAATGAAATAGATGAAAAGAAAATTCAATATGACGGTTGAAAATATATATTGGCATTGATTTTAATATAGTGATCCATTATCACATTGTTTATAAATGTAGTTCTTCAGAAAAATCACAATGTCCTTTAATTTTTATTTATTTTATTTTCTATTTCGATATGACTTGAATATGGTGCACGCTGGCGCCACTTAGTCCGTCGATACTTTCCTACAGTCCGCGGCCATCCATTCATCATTAATAATGGGGTGAACATGTATGGGGAGGTAAATTCAACGGCGCCGTGGTCGTTTAATCAATTTTATCGTGATAGATAGAACGACTCTGCCTCTCGTTGCTCTTCTCCGACCCTCGTGCGATTTTAGTTTCATCGCTCAACACCTTCCGGTCTTCCTGTTAAATTATTTCATCTTTCGACTTAATATATTGCCGCGCTGATATTATAATACCAATACATTTTAGGGCAGTATATTGATCGATCCAATGAATTTTTACGATTTATCAATTAAATAAAATTCACGAATCATCGTCAATGAATTTATTAATATTCTCTTACATACATTAACCCTCTGATTTCACAAATGACACAGAATAATTTATGTATATACAATTACAAAACTTAATAATCTATTTTCGTCCATAAAAATTAATGTTACGTTGTTAAACTTGCTATCACCAACGTTGTAACAGTCGTCATTTGAAGTCAAGTGATAACATTTCTCACGAAAGGCCGTACAACCTGGTACTCTTACTCTCTCCCTCTTTAGTATGTTCGTTTCACCTCCTCCACCTTTCTCGAAATACCTTCAATTTCAACGTTATCCTCATTTTAACCTCACCCTCAAACTATACCAGCACAACCAACACCACATCCTCGCCGATCTATCTCGTGCTCTAACTCTTCCTCCCTTTCTCTACTCTATTCGAAATTGTGTTTATCTTTATTACTCACTCACTGCTGCAGTAAAGGGAAAGACATTGCGCCTACGGCGCACGTACCGCGCAATCATCAAGCCTTCCTAACTCGTCGTGTCACCCTCCTATTCCTCTAACCCCTACCAACCGCTCGTACTTGGTTTCGTACTCTCTTCTATCGCTACTTACAAATATATTCGCATCCTTTGCAAAGTATATATGTGCTTTCCTCCTGCTCTTATCCTCCATCATCTGCGTACATGTATATACATGTATAATTGTATGGGGGAGAGTACAACACAGAGCACTACCCTTGGTTATACACGGCTAAAGCAGTGTTTGCTCGACAAATACCGCCACGCAAAAATTTCGTTTCAATTCATTCACAAGCGTGAGAGCGTGTACGCCTTGCTGATCATACGCGCACCCTCCTCATCTTTATATATCCAATTTTTTTTAGGGGTAAGAAGAGAGGGTGTATGTAATTTTGCGGAATTGCTGGTACAAGTATATGTATCTTGATATAAATAGGAAAAATATTTTCTCTTAGATTATTTCAACACATGAATTTTGTGTCGGTAGTGATTGATAGAAAATAAATAGAAAAAAAAAATGAAGAGTAGTTAGTATATATTGCGTGTGTTCAGATAATAAATAAATATCGTATTATAAATTGAATGATTGTATAACTAGTTGAGAATATGTAGAAAATAAATACGTTAAAAATTTTCTAAGGCGATAAAGAATAATATTGAAACGATCTTGAAAAATCGAATATAAAAGATACGAAATTCCCAAGATAAATTTGCGTTAAACAACATTATATCGAGAGTATGATTGTTAAAATATTCGATCGGATGTATACATTGAGGATAAATTTACTATTAATAGTAAACATTCGGAAATGTCGATCAACTCACTGAAATAATTATTTACCTTCCGTTAAAGTGATAATGGTGGTTTGCATAACGTAATAAAATAGCGGATTTTCCAAAGTATTCATTTACAAAACGCGAGATGATAAAATGAAATTTCTTTTCTCCTTTTCTATGCTCGAACAAACATAGTATATATGATAATCTGAATCATTTATCAAAATCCTGATTATTTATTTTATGTATATACTAAGCTATATAAATTTTTATTTTATGACTTCTATCGTTTGCGGAAATAAAATTGAGAACCATAAAATAATTTGTACCATATATGAAAAATGTACGTGCCAAAAAGGTTTAGTATTAACTATTATTATAGGTAATATTAATAAAACTCGTCGCGCTTTGATCAAAGCGCGTTCTTACTCTTTTGGCAGCAGCCTACGTTAATTAACAGCAATTATATAGCTCAATAAAAAGCGAGCGAATTAATTTAGTGATGAGCTAATGTAAAAGTGTCGCGAACATGAAATAAATATTACGTAATGATGTTGAAAAAATAATATTAAAAGAAGCAAGAGTTACTATGTTGACGAAATGAACTGAAATGGTGTACGTGTTTCATGTGTCACATGGTAAAGCTTGTATTGAATAAGTAAAAAAATATAGAATGAATTTTTTTTTTTTGGGTATATTTTCATTTTATATTTTCCGTAAGCGTGATGATGTCATGAACTTTGGAAACATTTACGAGTGGATATAATGGTGGAGGTATATCAACCCCTCGTTGCTCAGTCTCACTCTCTATTTTTTATGCTGCCCCCATATACGCTTGGAACATTTCGACCCTCGGTTTATTGAGTAATTAAATTGTCTGTTCTGCCCTCGAGAACGAATTAACTTTGCTGTGTAGTACGTGCGTGCGATGAAAAAAGAAAATAAAGAAGAGAGAAATTTAACAAAAGAAAAGTATTTTTTTTTTTGAAG
>JAQQBR010001831.1:3811430-3825444 GCA_030347285.1 Microctonus hyperodae
ATTTAGTGATATCTTCATTAAAATATTTATTATTAATATTTTACATCAACTACTGAAATAATACATTAATATTTAAAATATCCCCCATCAACAATTGATATATAACACATTAATTATTAAAATATTTTACATCAACAGACAATGTATTTGTTTAAAAATTGAAATCAAAATGAAACTCGAATCAAATGAACTTAATCCATAAACCAGTGTTGAAATACAATAATTAAAACAAAAAAAAAATTGCAATCGATATAATCCACCAAGTACCACATGAAAATAAAAACAGGAATTAAATTGTTAAAAAAAATAACTAAAAAAGCAACGAAATTGTACGTTAAAATTTATACAAAATCTCATCAAAAACAAACTAATACAAATATACATATAAATCCAAAGCGTATTCGTAATTGTCCAACGTATAATATTTTCATCTATTATAATACATAAACGTTGTTTTACAATGTTGATTAGCGCGCGATACACTCAAAGCAAAATCGCAGTGGGCCAACAACATAAGGTGCTAAACAAATCGAACCTCAATCGTTATCTCCCTCTCTCTATTATTTCTCTCTATTTCTCTTTCCACTTCTATTCAACTCGTACTCGAGCAATCACCTGCTTGCACTATCTCTTTTACAATGAATATACACCACGAATACGAATGCACGAGATTAAACCAATAAATACAAAGTTTGTGCACGCCAACGCTTTAATAATGGTCCAGTTGTTTGCACGGATTTTCCGCTTATATCTGCTACACAACAACACATGCACATAAACAAATATAAACGTATGTGTGTATATAAATATATATATAATATATTATATACATCCAATTTTATATTGAGGAGACCGAAATATATACAGGATGTCCGCAGTAGTATCGCAATATCCTGAATGCAACATATGTGACACCAAATCGCAATTTCTCCGGGTCTTGTGAAAAAAAAATAAATAAATAAAGAAAAAAATTCAACAACATGTTTTATGTGTTTGTGTATGAATTTAAAAAAAAATAATAAATAAAATGAAAGTATGTTGACAGAAGTATATATTGACATTGAGACGAAAAAGACTAGAGTGTATATATGTATTACATTTTTTTTTTTTTCATTCGTTTCACCTTACGAGAGGTTGCGGCAGACGAGGAGACATTTCAATATTTCACAGTGACCTTTTGCCATACATATACAAATGGCAGACACAGGTAGAAGCGTAGAGATACATGAATACATACATACATGTATGTATAAATATGGTTTGTGTATTTATATATATATAAATAGGTCAAGAAAGAAATATGTGTCGTACGTGAATGTATTTCATTTATTCAATTTTACCGTGTAAAATGATAAATTTTATTGACATTTTTGTATTCAACAATCAAACAAATAAAAAAAAATAAATATATATATGTATATTATATTTATTTTATGTAAAATAAAAAATCATCAATCCCGTTTTATTTTTATATATTTCAATAAATAAAACATGAAAAGAATTATTTTTATGACATTTATTGCATTCAATGTTTATTTATGTATAAGTTGATGGGAAATTTACGCACGTACAAAATATATAATTCGCCCAAAAGACGATTTTGTTCCCTTCTTTTATACAATACATTCATCCACACACAAATCTTTCACATTGCCTCCCCCCCTCCTTCCCCTTCTGCCCACCCCGAAACCTACGTGGGCGTTTCCTTATTTAAACCCAGTGAAGATTTATTCATTTCCTCGTTTGCTTAGCCACACAGACAAAACGGTACAATGAGGTTTAACATGACGAAAATTTTTTTTATCTACATATTCATTCGAAAATCAAAAACAATAAACAAAAAAAAAATGTGAGACGATAAATTGACAATTCAAATTGTGAGAGTTCCAAGAAAAAAAAAAGACATTTTACAATTGATATATAAATATAAATAAATTGAAATTCATATGTGTATCGTAAATATATATTAAATTAAACAATTTGCATGAAGTAAATTATGCTTTTTTTATATAAAAAAAAAATGATATCTGTAAAAAATTGTAGGAATATAATTCACTTTAGATGAAAAGAAAAAATTAAATTCTCCTCAATCTAAATGCAAAAATATTTAATGCAAATATCTCAAATGAAACAATTATATATTTAATCATTTCATCACGTCATAATAATAATATTTCTACGTTTATATCATACATATGATATTGTTATCACATAATGATGAATTAATAAAAACGTGTTAAAATAAAATATTGATACTAGCTAATATATCACGTTTAAACCAACATCACAAAAAAAAAAAAATTTTTTTTTCTCATAACTTGATAAAAATTTATTGTGTTCGCATTGCTGAGTTATTCACAAGTCCCCGATATAAATAATAAACTGCTAATCAAACATTCCTTCATACTTCTATTCAATCAAAAATAAAAAACAAAATTAAAATGCGAAAACCCCAAATAATATTGCGAAAAAAAATTAATAAAAAAATTTTCAACGTCTTCAGAATCATTTTACCTTCATACACATCCTCTTTTATTTCACTACATGTCCTACTTATATCTGTATGAAGTAAAAGGTAAAGGAGAAAGAAAAGCACGACCGGAAACGAGAACGTATTACATTGCATGCTTCTTATCTTGCACGCACACGCCGCTCTACGTAACAAAATAATGAATCAGCAGTTTATCTCGTCTGGCGTGGGCGTGTCTACCAGCATTCCGCATTATCTTAATTTCTTAGAGTATCTCATATACACACCGCTATGTGCAAGTACCTACAATATTTATACGTTGAAATATAAATACATATACTGATTAACCAAAAGAGAAGTAAAAGTAAATAGATATTATTTAATAATCGTAACCTTGGCCACATCAACATTGTCAACTCCACCTTCACTATATTTTATCTAAATAATATACATTCCCTATAAAGATTGCAGTATTCATTTTTTTTTCTCGCTTTGTCATCAATCTTTAATATAAAAGAACTGTATCCAATATTTTTTAGCTCACGACAGAAGTAATAAAAGAAAAATAATAAAAAATAGTATTCCAAGAGACAAAAATAATTTATTATCCCTTCGACAAATTCCAAGAATTTTATTATTATTATTATTATTTTTTTTCATTGAGAATATAAATACAGTATGTCTGAGAATCAATAACAAAAAAAAATGGACTCACCGGTGTTGTGTAGGGTTGACAAGCGAGTCGTATACCATCGTGTCTCAATTTTTCTTGAAGCAACATTTTTAATTGCATTCTCGGTATCCTGACGAGTTCAGCTTTGCCTTCCTCGTATTCATCAGCGAATTTAGTGAGTTCCTGTCCACCACTAGATGAACTGGCTGTTGGCGATGCACGTTGAGCATCTTTATCACTTGATGGTCGTTCTGATGATGTACGCGATGATTTTGAACTAACATTATCACATAAACAATCATTTGTTTCTTCAAGAGTAAAATAAACACTAGCAGCACCTTCTTCACGTAATGTTTTAACTGATTGCAATAATCTTAAACGATGATTTTGATTAAATACACCAATCGCATCGAGATCCGGATCGCCAATTTGTTTACATATTTCCAAATCGTCATAGCCATTATCAATAAATGACTCGGAATATTGTCCAAGATGGAGTGAACGCAGCCACTCGACTACGATATTGCTGGCAATCGTCATTGCTTAAATACTGAACAATTTTTTCCTTTATTTTTCTGTTATTCTTATTTTATATTAGGCGCCGGCTTCAACATGAAAGAAATAAAAAGAATGAAATAACAATTTCGTATTTCCCCCGGAATTTATTTTACTAATCGCACTATGAAAAAATTGTGTCTGACATCTTGACGATCATTTTTATTACTTCGATATCGTATATAAAAGTCTGTTGCGTGAGCAAAAGTAAGGGTAGTGGTAAATAAGAGTGAAAAGAAGAGAAAAAAAAATATATAATATAAATGCGAATCAAATGAGCGCGCACGTGAACGATTGGAATAATATCGATTCTCACGTAATGTTTACTCTCCCACTTTTTGCTTTCTACAATGATTGTGTGTTTATATATTTTATTGTGTGCATATATTTTTCTCTTTGTACTGGCAATCACGATACATATCTTCAACTCAATCTCACATAAGTCGATTCAACGATTTCAATAATAGCAATAAAATAAAAAAATGTTAAAGAATAATGAAAAAAAAGTCTCTCAGTAAATCCTTCAACTATATCTCAGATTCTCTGAACCACTTTTTTAAACACCAATCAAAAAATCACCCACTGAGCACACGAAACAAAAATAAAAACACAACCACAATCTTCGAACGTGAACGAAATTTGTAAAGATAATAATGAAAAAAAAAAATATCAATAATTTAATAGCACACAGTGAGAAAAAAAAATGAATAACGTTTACATATAACTACTACGAGACAAGTCTGTCGTGCAGGTGAACGTCACGGTAAATAAAATAAAAATAAAAAAATACAGCAACAGCAGCAGTTCACTTTGGCTAAAGGTGGGCGGAAGATGGTTTCAAAACGGCAGATTCGCCCCTGATGGATAATAAGAGCAAGCGAGAGAAAAATATATAGATGAGGGAGACAAAGTAGAAAAAAAATGCCAAACGCTCTTGTTGTACGAGCCTGATGACCTTGGGAGAACTCTCTTTCTCTCACTCGTTTGTGTTCATGTATTTTTTTTTTCGTTTCTTCTCTCTTGCACTTTTCGTCCTGTATATGTATTTGTGCCCCCTGTCTCGTGGTCGTTTCGGGTTTATTACCTTCTCTCTCAATCTCACGTTGAATTTTTAAGCGCGGGCGTTTTACGTTCTTATTTTCCCCTGCGTCTTACCAACATTCTCCCTTTTCTTCACGAACCATCTTTTTATTTCTTTTTTATATATTTTCACTATACCAGCGTCACTGAAGAGAAACCAGATTCAATTTCTCATAAACCCCCAAGTCGAAAATACAATTTAATTTACACTTTAAAATTATTAACAATAATTTTTTCCTTTCAATAGAATATTTAATTTTCACTGAACGATTCCCGTTGTTTTATTAATAGAAAATAACGATAATCATGATGAAATGAGTAATATAAACACACGACTTTAATATTTTGTTTTGAATAAAGTCAATGTTACACTCAGCGATTTGCTTGTTTAGAATATACACAACAGATTCGACCCTGAAAATTCACAGCGCTTTCTCGCGTACGTTACACCCGTTGTACGAAGTACCACGCGGCTTCTATTTGCGCATGCGCGCCTTCAATTTTTTCTTAACCTCTCTTTTGCTCATGGTTTTTCGTCTATCAGTTATATAGAAAAGAAATAGAGAAAGAAAAATTGAAGAAAATAAAATAAGATAATATAACCCGACGCACTATTGTTACAAATAAATTCCAATTATTGAATATAATATTTATTACAAACTTGTTCGTTGAATATATCACTCAATCACAATGTTCATAAATTGACTCGTTGATATCAGTAAATTCATAATTTATCCACTACTTATTTTAATAGTCAGACCACAAGTGCCAATGACCTCTAAAAAATTCACTGACTCTATTAATATAAGAAAGTCTGAAAGATATAATTCATATATCTCTTTGATTCATTGAAACAATGAAGAAATAAAAAAAGTTCACACAAAACACGTCACAGATTAATTACACAATTACAATTGAGTTTATTAAATATTGTGGGATTTTTATTTTTTAACTATCGACATTGATAATATATAAAAGTATTGCCGAGTGTGAATGATAGATAATGATTTATATTATTTTAATTTGTGGCCATGCGAATGCCCGGAAATTATTAGAGAGACGACAAAGCGACTCTCTCATTTTATTACACCACAAAACACGTCACACCGCGACGCGGCACACGGCTCGACTAACTCCACGTATTCGCACGAATCACGAGAGAGCCACTGGCCCCCACTTCTCACAATCTCCCACCTCGCACCCGCAGTACTTCGCATGTAACCCCACTCTCATATATTTCACCACCACCGCCACTTGAAGCAAACTTACTCGCTCACTCTTTATAGTCATTATATATTCTTTCTCACAACTCATTTCTATACGCACTACATATACGGTTTGCTCATCGGCGGCGCGCGCCGACGTATCCTTCCACACCGGCTATTTCACTTCTCGACACCGTCAGTGGTGCTGCACCACTCTTACTATTCCTATAATTAATTTCATTTTTATCTTTATTTATTATTTTTTATTTTCAGAATTAAAATGAAATAATAATTCATTTTTTCACCGTATAATTAATGGTTTGATTTTTATTTTTCTACATTAATTCGTGCACTGTCACGTAGGAGATTATGTATAAAAATTTTTTTAAAAATTTACATGTTATACAGCAAATCGGATTAAAGTATTTAACATTCATACAAATATTCACGAAATATTTTGGCATTACAAATTCCAACAATGTTTACGATTGTGTTATTTATACATAAATTTCCATATCAAATAATAAAAAAAAAGTAATACACAAAATTCAGAGATATTTTGATTTTTATAATTTAATAATTATATACAAAGTACTTGTATACAGTGAAGTAAATAATCTCGCAGCTCTTCCAAGTGCATTTGCTACTTATTCTCCAGAGTCCGAGTACAGCTGAGGGAGAAAACGTTCATGAAGCACACGCCACCACCACCACCACCACCTCCATAACATAAACGAGCCCGAGTTACTTTGTATGCCGGACTGGCTCATGCTCTTTCACCCAGGGGTCATGCTTTATCGGGTACTAGAGAAGGTTGTCACGAAGGTTCAAATATATACAAATACCTATATACACATCTAAATATACTCACTTACATACATAAATATAGCCGTATATATATCGCTGTGGGAAAGCAATTTCGTCTTGAAATGATAATGACCTCTGAAGCAATCTCAAGACATATACATACAATACACATCAATATTATGAAATTAATTAATTTAATTAAACCAATTATTTTATTCTATTCATTAAATTAATTTCCATCATTCAAATAAATAATCAAAAAAAAAATTATATCAATTCAAATGATCTATTTTACTTCACATTTGCATGCTCAGAATCAATTGTACATGGTTAACCACATGCATTTAATGTGTACATATATATATACACTAGATGGATGTGTATATATGTATAATACTAAAGAGAATATTTCAATCAAATCCAAATGCATTTGGAATCAATCGCCCCAACAGCACTGTAAACATTCATGATGCCTTCTCGCATTTTTTTTTCCTCAATTTTATTGATGTTTAAATTTATATACATACGTATATGCATTCATATACTTTTAGCGCCGCAATTTATGTACAATCATTATTGTTATTGTTGTTATAACTATCATATGGTGATGCAAAAAGTGCTATGATTTTCGAGCGAGACTTAATCGACCATCGAGTCACGAACAGTGGCGTACATTGTGAGTTATTTATAGTAACACGCTATTATATTATATTATGTTGGCTGTTTGAATTTTGTATGTCATTTTCTATAATATATACATGTATATATGGAGTTTATTTGCATAGAGTATACAATTTGAGGACGTATGCATCATTATTTATAATGCAATAATGCTTATTTTAAAATATTATCAGTGATGATGATAATTGTATTTTATAATTGAATTATATTTTTAAATTAAATAATTATTCCAAGTGTTTATATTTTGTATATGTATTGTATTGTGCTTTGGCAATTGGTAATGAATCGTATTGTTTATACACGAGTGTGTAATTATTTGTATGAACAATCGTGGGCCATTTATTCATACAAACTCAACGTGACCCACGAGAGTAATAATCCGTAACACGTTGCGTGCCAGTCAAAATGGCCCGCATTGCACCCACTTATATTTTTTACTACTACATGGATACATTTATGAACATACGAGTATATATGTAACGATGAATGTTTGTTTGTGAGTGTGATGTGTATGCTGAAATCAGCAGAAGTGCGGGACTGTCTAACGACCACCATATGGAACATTAATGTGAAAAACCATTGACATATTTGTGCGTTGCAACGTATGTACCTATGTGTATATTATAGATATCTATATAATTCGATTTCTATTCTTTGGTTTGTTGGGGTGGACTTATCCTCCCTTTGTGTGCATACACACTCGCACCACAGGTGGTGAGATTTTTATGGGAGATTTATTATTTACTGACAGTGACATATGTTAAATATTAAATTTATTAGATTTTTTTTTTTTTTTTTAAAGTAAATTATGAATATAACGATGTTGGGATTATTTATTTAATTTTTTTGCTTGCAATTGGAGTTTATAGTGATGAAATTTTTATTTTCTGGCGCATGATACTTTGGTAGGAAAAATTTAAATAGATATTATTTAGTAATTCTGAATGAGTGTGATTGAAAAATTATATAATGTTTCTTGGTAAATAAAATTATGTACTTTAATTCAATTGCTGTTGTATTATTCATGATAGTAGTAGATATTCAATTGAAAGTGTTCTGTAAATAGAATTATTTTATTATAAACATCCATGAAAATAAAAAGGAAATAGGGAATAAAAATAACAAAGTCGTTTTATCGAATCTTGAGTGCTCATTTTCCTTATACCTTACTTAACTACTACCTTGCACATACCATTCGATCACTCAATCTAAAGTCGTCGAACTTTGAGTGCAACACCTATAAAATTTCATTTATAGAGTGGCGAAATTTTTTTTTTAGTATTTTTATTCCTTAAAATATAAAAAAAGTTATTATGTAAGTGTATAAAGATTCTTGAGAGAGAGTCGATGTAAGTTTTAAAAGTTGAAACATTTTTATTTATTCATAATATAAAAAAATATAATAATTTCAAGTATTTTAATAACTTATAAAGAATAAAAAATATAAGAATAAATTGAATAAAGAAATTTCAATCGTTCAGAAAATATCACTTCACAACTCTAATCGACTGACCATCTTGACTTACTTTTTTTCTCTCTACAGTTTATTTTTTTTTTTCCGTTCTTTGTCTATAGTTTCAACTTGTACCTTACACTCCTTACAGTTCACCAAAGATTTCTCGTTATTCCTTTACACGACCAATCCTGTACCTGTACTGTAAAAATGAACGTGCTGTACGAAGAATGAGAGAAGAAGTAAGACTTGAAGAAAAAATATAAAGTAAGAGAAAGAGAGTAAAGAATCGAATCGATTTCTCTCTGAGCGCCCTTAAAATCCCAAGAGGAATAACAAAGTTTTTCCTCCGGACAACTCACGACAAAAGTTCGTTGTATTTCACTCCACCAATTTTTTTTATCTTTTTCATTTACTTTTTTGTATTTATTCCACCTTCGTTGATAGAATATCCGACTTCTTGACGATTTCTTATAGCCAACAAACACTATAGTGTTTATTTACTCATACATTTGTAATAACCCCATCCACTATAACCGTAAAACATCGACTACTAACCTCAAATTGCCATGAAATAAAAGTACAGCAAAATAAAAAATGAAACAAAATAAATTACCGATCTCTTCAAACGATTTTAATTTAAATCCAACAGGAAAAAAATTAATTTCTTCTCTCCATTCACCCCCTTAATTTATTTATTTTTTCATCATTATCACTTAGACTAATAACAGACGCGTGAATTAAGCTTTATGCAATTCAATAAGACAGATAATATGTTAACTTTATCGATTCTGAAACATGAGTCTTAACAGAATTTCCGAGATTTGCATCGTTAAGAGGTAGGTCCTATGTATATAACGACTATACCAATCTTGTTAATTGGCCTTCGAGAACGCTGCTCATTTGTAAACCCTTGCTACTGTCTTCCGCCTTCTCTAGCTTACTCCCTTACTCCTTCCAAGCTTTTTAACCCTACCCACTATCATCTCTCATTCCCAAGCGAATGAAGAGAGGAGAGTGGCTCTATGAGAAATTCAATGTTGCGCAAACGCGCGTTTCATTAACGACATCCTCCTTTACTCTTCCTCTCTGTGTGTCTCTCCATTCACCCCTCTTTTACTCTTCATACACTGATCACATCATACATATTCATAAATCCGACCCACTTTCAGCACTTGAATCTTATCGAAAACGCATCCAACATAAATGTATGTATGTGTACATATTTACAATGTGGGTATGTGTTATAGTTATGTGTGGGAATATGTAGAGGAATATTGAGGCAAAGTGAAATAGTTAAGGAAATGTAACTGTGTAATATCAATATGATTCTCTCATCGGAATCGAATAATGGAAATTTCGCAAATGCCCGAGAAAGTTTGTATGTTTGGAGCTTTGTTGAATATATTAGAAAAAAAAAATAGAGAAATTAATAAAAATTTTTGTGATTTATTTGTTTAATTATTATTGAATTTTTTTTATCTTTGTTGGTAATTAAAATAAGTTTATCCAAGTATTATTGTTTTCTATTTTTATATTTGAAATGTTAAATTTATTATTTGTTTTTTAGATGCTGAAATAGTGTTAAATGAAAATGCTTTGTAGATTATATAATATTTTTTTTAATGAATTTATAATTGTTTGTAAAATTGAATGACACGTTTTAATATGGATTTAAAATTTTGAAACGTTAAAAAAATACTTTTTTTTTTGCCAGATCATTGTGTATTTAAAATGGGGAAAAAAAATGTCATGGTAATTGTACTGTAAAGTTTTTTATTTTTCTTCAGTGATTTTTTTCGAAAAAATTCCAGTTCTTTTTTGTTTCATTTGTGAAACATTTTGTTGGAAGGTTTCCCGTTGGCCGTGGTTTTATCCATGTATAATATATTATATATAAAAGCTCATTCAAATTTTATAAAGCTTTCACGAAACATTTATTTCCAACCTTTTCAAACTAAACAAAAACAATCAAACACCAATTGACAATTTAAATTAAAAAGCATAAATGTTCCCACGTTTAATCTGTCATAAAGAATTATTAAAATTAAAGAAAACAAAATAAAGAAAAACAAATAAAAATAATAATTCAGAAAGACTGAAAATTAAATTAATAAATAATTAAAATTACATAAAAAAAAAATTTATTATCATCTCAACGAGTCAGTAATCATAAAAATTTATTTATTTCTATATTAATTAGTACAAGTTGATAAAATCTTGATTGAGACAAATAATATAATAGTACGCAATAATAATAATATTATTACATGCAACCTGAATGCATAATCATTAATAATAATAACGTATGTTGCTAGAAAGCAGTTGGTTTGATTTTATTTCATAATTTTTTTTTTGTCAGTCGTGAATGCCATGAATTTTAGCTTACATTTTATTTCACATTACACCTTCAGGCCATTACCAATTCACAACATTTATTCTCGTTCCTATTCTTTTCTCATATTTATTACACGTATATATTATTTCACGTTCCAATTCTTCCAGCTACGAATATTTCATTAGATTATTTATTTTTCTTTTATTCACTTCGTACGCGTAATATATTAAATAAATACCTAATTCATTGTATCTTTGGTATTAATTTATTTTACCTTTAAATAATGGTAAATAAAAATGTAATAAATATCACAATTAATTGCATGAATAAAAGTGTTTCTATATACTATTTTCCAATAAAATCGATAGACTTCTTTTTTCATCCGATGTAACAATTTATAACAAATGAAGATTAATAAATAGAAAAATATTTATAGCTGAAATTAAATCACGAGTAATTGACAAACATTGGAAAATCGAAATATGTACAGTTGGGACAGTCTTTGGACGATTTTCATGGACATTCGATACATAAATGAGGGAATGTAATTTGTTTATTGCATTCCACTCGTTTGATATTCCAATCGTTGAATTTTACATCACAAATTGCAGCCAGTGAATTCACGAGACATTCACTTATCACAATAATTTCTAAAAAATATAGAGATAAATTAAATTCAATCAAATTACAAATAAAAATATTTATAAAATGATAGGATTAATTCACAGTTTTTCATATCAACATGATAATAACATTATAAATATTAAAAATTTTTTATAAACAATTTTGGTTGGTATATATAATGAATTAAATAAATGTTTCATAATCCAACTATTTTTCTCATCAAATATATATTATGTAGTTTTATATTTTCTCCATTCTGCAAATGAAATAAATTTAATTTTCACTGTCAACTTTTCACATATGTGTATGTATAACAGTGTTACATATTACCGAAAAAAAAATATCTAGTCATAATAAATATATATTCATATGCAGATTGAAAAAAATAATTAATTATTTCACATAACCTTTTTACAAAAACATCGGTTGATTTTTATTGCATAGGGGTGTTACGCGTTGGATAGAATCACCTTGACCTTCACCATCACTGTTAAATCCTCTAAATCCACTTGGGCTGAATGTACTGATTCCAATTTCATCGTTAAGACATAATCCAGATGATCCATAGCCACTGATCCATTCATCTGTATCGTAACTTGAACAAAACTAATCATAAAGTCCAGTCAAATAATTTTCACGTTCATTCCATATAATTTTTTTTTTAGCTAATTCATCAAACGTCACCACTATCGAAGTAAGTATTTCAAGAAATAAATAAACGAATGAATGAATAACACACCCTTATATTTCAATAATATTAAATAATAAAAAAATTAACATACTTTTAATAAAAGACTAATAAATTATAATAATTACAAATCAATAATTCACTCTAATATTTCACTAATAAAAATTCACGATTATTCACATCAATATTTTATAAATAAATTTATTAAACTTCCCAGATTATTAATTTAATTTCCATGTACATCAATTATATAAAACGATTTTTTTTATTACATTTAACTATACACAATTTATTTAAAATTTATATTTTATAAAACTAGCGAACAACATTCGAGCACACAGCCATTTATGTATTTATTTATTTATTTCATTTACAACTAGTTTACACTTGAATCTCAACTGCAATGTCCAAAATGAATGTTCGTCAATCAATGCCTTTCAATCATTCAACTCATTATCATACCGTGTCAATATCATGCATCACATAGTTCCCATCCGGCCACAATTTGCTCGACCAAAGGGTTGCACATAGAAAATCCACATGTGATTTTGCATCAGGGCTTCCATCGCATGCGTAGAATAGATATATACTTTAACATATATACACATATATATATTCATATATATTCGAATATTTCCATTGGTTGAAGTCTACTCTATCACGCTGACGTTCACATCGATGATTAAGGGCCATTGTAATTTTCCATGATTGTACATGATACACTCGATCAAATCCATTCTCTTTATGTATCATCGGTTTTTTTTTTATTAACAAATAAACGAATTTATAAAGTGTAATTAAATAATTGAATATATAATTGAAAGTAAATGATAAATAAATTAAAAGAAAAGATAAAGTAAAATAAAATATGATACAAAAATATATTGATGTCTTTTGTTTTTTATTTGTTACGAATTTTTTACGTGTTTGTTTATAGGTCAGTGAATTTATATTTATGTTGATGTTCATGTGATACAACAAATGAGTGGGATACGTTTGAAATATTCACCTGTTAAAGTGCATTCCATCGTGTTTATTTTTTTTTTAGAATTCTATCCACGATTTAATAGCTAAGTCACGTGTGACACATCGAGCTCAGGTCTTCTCTTGTGCATCCTAAACACCGTTTGATTTATCTCCATCATAGAACGAGAGTTGTTACTAGTACACAGTTGTATGTATCTATAGGTATTTACGGTATGTATAGGTATTATTTGGATATAAGTTAAACGGAAAGTGACACACGATGCAATAACAAAAAATAAATAAAGAAAATATAAATTTCACTTTTCTTGCAAATAATTTTTTTTTTTAACTTTATTATAATATTATATGATCATGAATATTTATATGGTCTTTGAGATATTTTATTTCATGGAATATTGTTTAAAAAAATAGTTATTTTGATTAGTTATCAGATTTATTAATTTATAAAAAAAA
>JAQQBR010001831.1:3833659-3845642 GCA_030347285.1 Microctonus hyperodae
AATCTACCAAAAGTTTATCTTCAGTATAATAAAATAATATTAATTGGTACACAAATAAATTCGTAAGTGTAAATAAATTAAAAAAAAGGATTTAGTTAATATCCTGTCAATTGTGAATACCGATAAAATATTCTCGGAAATATATCAACAATATTGTTGAATAAACAATTGATGTCAAAAGTGTTATGTTCATATTCACAACATGTGGTCAAAATTCCCTATCCCTCGCACTATTAAAAACCAATAATTTTATACATGCATACATACTGAAACAAAGTGATATATTTATATGACCTTCGTATACGCTAATTCTCCACTCCAAGGGTTATATTATCTATTTATGATGGTACCGCAGGCTTTCAGTAATAATTCACAAGTCCCACATGGGGCAAAGCAGTAAACTCTAGTTGCTGGTCAGTTAATTCTATCTGAAAAGTAAACAAATATGTTTTACAATGTCCTAAAAAAATATTCACCATTAATCTCTCTATCATCATTTACGTATTATTTTTATATGAATGCATAAAATAAAAAAAAATATATAACACAAGATAAATAATTATAATAACAATTTATCGTGATTGAAAAATATGATTAATATTAATAATATTGAACGACCTTTTTTCCTTCGATGAAGAAAATTTTTTTCCATTATATTGGTTTGTTTTGTAAAGTGGAAGATGAAGATGAGTAAAAGTTGAAGGCGTTATATACCAAGCTCACATCGAACACGCCAACGAAAATCCTACATGGTTCCTCATCTGATGCCCGCTCGTACCTCAATGCCCCTGGGGGCTTTATCTCTGGCGTAAAGTAATTTTACGCACGAATGCTCGGTGCGCCTCGAAACTGATCGGGTAATGGGTTTCTACTCCAAAGCACCCGGCGCCAAACTCTCTCTCTCTCTCTATCTATCTATCGCACCATCATCCATTATATATACATATATACACACCTGTATATAATGTGAGGATGAAGCAAAATTCGACTTTTTGAAGAAAAAACAGGTAGGTAAATTTAATTCTCACTCTTGCTTGCATTCACATTACTTACAATCGGATATCAATTATCATATATCATTGTCTAAATTTTTTTTACTTCTATTTGCCTACGTGTTCTCACCTAATCTCCAAACTTAATAATTGAAAATCCGAAGTAAAAAAAAAATTATACCTCACGATTATTCTACTATCAATTGTCCTAGAATAATTTATTCCTCATTCATTTAAACGTAATCAATTAATAATTTATCTTATCCACAATTTCAACATGATTACTTCAAAGTATTAATCCTTTTAATCATTGCTCTCTCCCCTCTCTCCTCATCTGTCGTGGAAATTATTCAAGAAAATACAATTGATATAATTCGTTCATGCAAACATTAAACTAACAACTAAATGTCTCTCTACACGTCTTTCTTCATCAATTCCATCCAATCCAATTCTCAATCATATACATACGTCTGTACCTGCATACATTTATTCAACCTATACATACATATATACTTACCTTATACTACATATGAACTCAATACTAAAACGAAGATTGGCGCGAGATCGTTATAAGCAAAACTCAACAAGCGCATTTGCATTCTGTGGATTTAGGTCCAAAGAGGCTTCTGTCGATGGTCGTTTGTACGCTCCAACGAATGGGGCCTGCTCAAGACGGCATTTAACTTAACAATATGACTACAGTTGGTATAGAACAACCATGAAATAGTTGGAGCTTCATAGTTTAGTGTGTATGGGACTGAGTACGTATACAGCAAGCTAGTTAACTGGGGAAATATAATGGGAAACTTCGCAGACCGCTGCAGCAGCGACCCAAGTCCAGTCATTTTGTATGTAAGAGAGGGTAAATTTCCCATGCTTATACCTTCTCTTCATCTTTATCTACTCTATTCTCTTGGTAATAATTTAAATAATAATTATAATTGTAACAGAAGTCGTAGCAGTTTTTATTAAAAAATAATCAGTTGTGTGAATCGATGTATGAAATTTTTATTGATTAGATCAATGAATTAAGTGTAAATTGTATACATTTGCTAATATGTTAGAGTGAATTATCCATTTGCTTCTCATTACATAATTATTCTTCGTAAAATATTACAGTCAAATATTAATGTTAAATATATGTTCATTTGTGTTCGATAATTATGATAGAGGAGATGGATAATATTGTGTGTGTATGTATACGGAATAATTAATTAGTGTAATTGAATTTAGATATGCACTGTGAGATATGAATTTATAGTGTTGAAGTGAGTGTACTGACAATTAATTGAGTATGTAAAGTAAATTAATATAGATTACATTTATTTTTTATATGTAAAATAAATAGAGTTTTAATAAAATTGATTTATTTCTTTTTATTTTTCAATTTATTTACTGATTATTATTTTTTTTCACTCATTTTTATTCACTCGATGCATCGCCATAACGTCAAGGCGGAAATTCCTTTGATATGCAAAACATCTATGACAACAAACCACCCTTACAGATATACCCTCTCTATCGTTCTCGCTTTTTCCACTCCTCTCTCCTCTCCTTTACTATTCAACTGTAGATAATGTCGCATTTCAAACTTCCATTAAGCACTTAAAAATAATCTAGTTATCGGCTCGTCTGATATGCAAATCATTCGCATTTGTGCTCATCCTTCACACAGGTGAATACTAAACTAACACACTATTATATTTAATATATTTAATAATAATTCTAGACAGCCTCAATGCCTAGTTGTAATTTTTTTTTCCAACCAAATTTTCATACGCAATGAAGTACATGTAATAATAAAAACGAAAAAACATTTTGAATTTTATGAGGAATTATTGAATTTATTTTGAAATGATAAAGAATTTTATATGTGGAAATAATTTTTGTATAAATAATTTTAACGTGTGGTTTATGTTTCAATTAAATTTACTATACAGCAATTTCGATCTTCATCAGACTATCAGATAGATTTCTCGTTAGGTATCGGCCTACTAACCAAGCAATTACCAACACTGTTATCTAGATACCTTATTATACATATACGTACTAGTTATAAACACATGCATAGGTATGTATAGATATTAATAATCTAAGTATTCGTTAGTCGTTAGCTAGTATTAGAGCTCTGTGTGGGGAAAGCGATATGAGAATATATTAGTTGCATATTGCATAGAATTAGATCTGATTCTCTCTATGGATATTCTGTATCTCTATTCTCTATTATCAATAGATCAGCGATATGCCATAGCACTTTCTAGTCAGATTAATTTGTATTGTACGTCTCCTTGATCCTGTGATCGCAGATGAGCGTGTAATTGAGTGATCGACATCTTCAGAATTAATTTGAAGCCGCTGGCAAATATTTATCTGACGTTGAATCTATTTGGTTTTATTTATTTGTGATTTATACAGTCGTTTGGATTTATAAATAATGATTAATATGTTTTAGTGTTAATATTTATAATAGCTTGTGATTATGAAAAGTAAAGAATTCATCGCAGTTAATAATATACAATTTTTTTTATAACATTTAGAGTTAGTAAATTGATACACTGTGAATTTTTTTCAGATAAAATTAATTTTGGTGACGAATGGTATTTTTTTTATTTTATTTTTATTTATTCTATGTAGAAGTATTTGTTTAACATCTAGATATCTCATTGCTTTATTTGAATAACTAATAAAAAATATTCCAGTGTATGTGTGAGTGTGTAATTTACTGGATGATCTCAAATTTAAATAAAAAAATTGATGATTTCAACAATACTATAAAATTATATATACTCTGCGGTGTTTGAAAATTTCAAATTCAATGGACAACTTGTCTTCAGATGATATAGAGCAAAGGAAAAAATAAATAAAAGTGCTATCGAGAAATTCAAACGTCAACTTGGTGAATAAAAATCTGCGAGTGTACGATGACTGTGTCAAAGTAGACAGAACAACGGTGGAGTGTGCACACATAGAAAAGGTGGCAAGTAAAAGGGTGAGTGGGTAGGTCCAATCACAAATTCACATAACGCACCGGCTGGACCCAACGATCACCCTCATTCCACCCTTATACCCAACTGCCGCCCCTTGATTCGATGGGTCCACACGCATTTCGAATACTCAATGAGCTTCATCCACCTCCCTGTCGACTTTATATCCGTGAAGGCATAGCAAAAGACACACATACACAATTCCAACCCCTCATCTTTTTTCCCTCACCCTCTTTCACTTCCCGTTGCCGTTTGGAAATAAAAACCAGAGTGAATGCACACGCGGTAATACCTGAAAAAAAAAAATATTTTTTCCTAAAAATAAAAAATAATATAACATCCTGGCTGTTATGGGTTTATTTAGATAGCATGTAAATATATATACATATAAAACACATACACATGTATCATGTTAAACTTTGGTAGAGGGGTTGAACCAGTTAACATTGTCTAGACGTCGTTTTCATTTCGGCTCATCGACGCAGGAAATAGAAGTACCCAAAAATGATGGGTATGTTGGGACTCGGTGATATGGGATAAAAGAGAATTTTGTCAGGGTATATATAAACTACATGAGGGGATGAAATTTAACATTGGCCATGAGTGTAGAGAGGATACTAACAAGTTATAAGGGTTGTAGGGTGTATTCCACTATGATAACGCGTGGATAATCTCTTTCTTTCTCCTCCTCTCGCAGTGTATATCATACGTATAAGCTGAATAAACACCGATTACACCTCTAAACTTCTCTTCCACCAACGTCGATTATCATCTTTGAATCAAACTTGAGAGTTTTAAGACGAAGAGAAAGGGAAAATGCGTTGAAAGCTCTTTACATTGTGAGAAACAAGAAAGAGAAAATATTATATTTGTCTTTGTTTGGTTGTATTCAGCTAATCTTAAGGCTGGATTAATTCTACTGGGAATAATTATAAGAGCTTATATTTACCTGGGAAAGCTTCCATAAATAATTTCCAGCGAGAATTGCATGACGATATAGACCTATATTTGCTAGTGTGTGTGTGTGTGTGTGTGTTTGCCGGAAATACGTAGGATGCAAGTAACATTATCGGGGTTTTGCTCCTGGGTAGTTCAATGTTAAGTACGAATTATTATTAATTATAATCGTGGATGTTTTGCCTGGTATTTCACTCTCTTCTTCCTCTCTCTTGAGAGAGCATGATACTTTAGTTTAGCCACTTGAATAAACAAGAATTAGAGTGAAAGAGTGAGGTTACATACGGAGCTTTCATCATTAAATATTTATTTTATCGCAGGAAATCAACATGAAAAAAAAGGGGCAAATGATGGAAGGGTTGAAATGAAATTTCGTAGGAATGACAAGTTGAAAAAACTAGTAACAAAGTTTAAAATCTATGAAGAAAATTGTGTAGGGAAGAAGGAAGAGGGCGTTGAAATCTTAACGATATTCGGCTAGTCATCCAGTGAATGGATTGGAATAAAAAAGAAAAGAAGGGTGGGTATTGAAGTTTTATATTGACGAAGAATTTGCGACATTAGTATTCACCTAGTTGGGTGAAATATCTACTTTAGCTGCGAGTAAATACACACCAACTCCTTAAGTACTCGAGATTTGTGGGGCATACATTGAATGCATATTGGCAGTAGTGATTGGAAAAAAGTAAAAGGGAGATGGAGATGAAGAAGAAAGCTCTAGTGGGAGGTTTGGTAGGATGGTAAAGGGGTTGAATAGTAAAACGGGTAACTTGGGTTGAAAATAACTTAGCAAACCAATATTACTGAGCGAGCCCAAGTAAATGAAGCAGCTTAAGTGGAAAGTTTGTTTCTAAACCTACGAAAATACTCACACACAAAACCAAAGCTAAGGGATAGAAAATAGAGAGTGAAGGATAGGGAAGATGGCTCCAAACAAATTGAAAACACGACTACGAAAAGATACGCGTTCACTATGTTTAGTGTATAACCTGGTGAAGGGTGAATGGCAGAAAGGTTATAGAGGAGTTTAACTTATTGGTAGAGCAAGAGCTTTTTACCTTGAATGCTCATCCCATGTTTTTCCTTAGTATTCTTAGAATTCAAGTGTGTTATGTTGGAAGTTGTTTATAAATCATTGTCTAGTTTGTTTAGCTATTTAAAGAATAATTAGAGAACACAAAGAAACAGAAATAAATTATTTCGAATATTATAAAATAGATGCTCTTAAATATTAATGTAAATTATAATAAATTTTATAATATGTATTTCTTAATATTATTTGTTAAGTTACTGTGGTAATATTAAAATTTCTATGATTTTATAAATATATTTTGGGTTTGTTTATTTATTTTTTTCCCCTTTTTATGACTTTATTATGTTCGTCTTTTCTTTTTTTTATATTATTACACAATTTTACGATTACGACCAAAACGTCCTCGAGTAAATTAAGATTCATGACTCACTAGAAACGTGCTCGATTCAAGTATCGTTGATGGTGTATATCCTTAATACATTTCTCATGTATCCTCTCAACATAATAAGAAAATAAATACATAAAATAATATAAATTGAGTAGATTTAATAAAAATACAAAAAGAATTTTAGATTATAACAAGTGTAATGTAAAATTGACAAATATTGCATGAATTATCTTCAACTGGCGAATGAGATACTGAATCATCACGATAAGGATGTATCGAAGCGTGAAGCGCTGCTTCCAAAGAGAAAGCATAACACTTTTTTTTACATTCGACAAAACGAACGATCATCAATTGTAGTACATACCATATACTAGATTTATATATAGACTTTATGCTAGAATCTTATACACTGAATGTAACGGCGATTTCTTGGCCGGAAGGAACAAAAGTAGAAAAGAAAGAATGAGATAAAGGAAGACAGGATAGGAATTGAGAGCAAAGAAATGAGACGTGATTCGTGGCGAGCATACGACTAGACACGCTTCACTGACGCCGTCTATTAACCATTGCTCTAACCCTTTTTTTTATCTATTTTCCTTTCATTTTTTTCCCTCTTTGTATCCATTTACTACCAACAATAATAAACGGAAATCGATGAGAACCAAAACGCAGTACAGTAAAATAAAACGAAAATAAATAAATAAATAAAGGTATATAAATTCAATAGATAGCTACATATTGAACACTGTAAAGTGTTCTATTTATTATTGTCAAAGTCACTCGCTCGTTATATATCCTTTTTCCTATAACTATGTACAATTGTCAGTATACAGATCATCAAAGGAAATTAATTGTCATCGTTTCGCCTTCAAAATGAACACGAAAACCCTGTCATTGAAATCCTCAACAAAGCGAAGCGCTAGAATAAAAAACGAAAAGAAAAAAAAAGATGGGTGTCCAAGCGGTTCGTTAACGAGACAAGATCCTTTTTTTGATCCTTTGAGTTTGTGTGTGCCTGTGTGTATCACAAGTCCTTCAAAAAGCACTTTGTCAAGGAATTGGTCAACAATAAACCCACTGGGATCCATTTTCCAACTATGGTAGTGCGAAAGGGGTTGCGAAACCAAACGAGAAACCACCCCTTCAATGTAATCTCATGGATAATTTACTGTTCAAAGCATGCATATATATATATTTGAATTTAAATACATAAACTTGTGTACATATATAACGATTTATCTCCCCCTCAGACCTACATATTATTGTGTTAAATATCCAACTACAAAAGCATGTCTCATAAAGAACAGATTGATTTCATTTGAGTGGTAGATAAGACTTGATAATATTACGAATAAATATAAATGTATGTAGGATATTCCATGTGTATATACATAGGAAATATCTCGACATTTATAAACTACACATATGAAGAGTGAGAAAATGATAGGGAGGAGAATAGTCCGAGGGACGTGTGATCGATGAGACAAGAGTTAGTAAAAGCACCTGGGGTACTTTTGCCATATCTGTTTTCCACAATATTGCCTATCGAATTTATGTACACATGTGTGGGTGGAGAGTAGGGTTAGAGAGAAATAATTAGGATAGAGCACGTAATAATACACCCATGTCAGTAGGTATATCTGCTTGAGGGACATGAAGTTTATGAATATAATTGGGATGAAAATAATTTGACATATTTATTATATTTTGTTTTTAAAAAATAAGTTTGGATAAAAATGAATCCACTTGTATTTGTAAGAAATTATACGAGTTCAAATTAGTCATTTGCATCTCTTATATATACAATTTAGATGTACATACATGGATTTAATAATAGACTTTGAGAGTTTCTACACCTATCAGCAGTCGAGACAGCGTCGCCTGTCTTGTAAAATTACACGAAATGTCACACTTGCAAACTTACCTACCACAAACTCTAACTTTGATTACATAATAAAGTTTAGTTTTGATTAGGATTACTATTTCACGTAGTGTAGAGTACACTAGTTTGCTACATGATCTTCATTACATACAACATCATTTATTTATAATTACTACAATTGTTAACTAATGCCAACGATGATTAGTTTTCATTAAAATAATATAAATAAAATAATTGAATCGATGAGTTTCTATTTATTTTCATCTACAATTTTTTTTCTTCCTTATCAATGAACAAAATATTTATAAAAATATATCGGTAATGTATTATTCAAACATCAAAGAACATCAAAATATATTCCATGAGGTTGATGAGATACGAAAAAAAAAAATGAATAAAATGCAAAATGAAATATTTACATTTCCATAACTTTTCCCCAAACTTTTTAGTCTCCTCTTGCTCTTGGTTAGACTGTAGCAGTGGGGTGTAGAGATAGAGGGTGGCATTAAAAGCATCCGCATATATTCTCATGCAGTACGTTGCTCGTATATGTTGCTCTGTGGTCCCACTACGTTTTCCATTTTCTCTTTCCTGTCCCTATCTCTCTTCCAGCCACTCTCTTTTATTTTTCCTCCCGTCTCCCGCCATCACCTTTGCGTACACGTAAAGTTTTGAGCAATTCCAACGAGGCCATTGGGAAAGGAAGTGAAGCCACATCAAACGACCTGCCTTGTGGGCATTATCCTTATATTAGGCTCAACCCAAACGAATGTCAGTAGAATACGTATTTGTATATCAAGACCAACATACATATATTGCCAATGGCTAAATACGAAAACAGTTAATTTATATGTATAAATCTATGTATGTATGTACAGTTTTGTAGTCGATAATATTTCGTTAATTAATAAAATGATGAGATGTAAATTATTAAGAAATAAAATTATTTTTAGTATTGAAATTAAATTTATGTATAATTTTTTTTTTACCTTATTTCTTATCGATAGCGTGGCTTGTTATTTACTTAGTCAGAAAGATTTGGTAGTTTTCCATTGAATATGTATCTTATCTGTAGATTATAAATGAATTGTAATTTATTCATAAATTAAAAAAAAAATTGAGGAAATTGATAAGCACGAATAATTATCATTGATTATATAAAATGTGATATACATTACAAGTTTATTGGTAGTTTGATGTAATAATTTAACTGTTGAGTGTGAATTATTTTCGAACACGTTTTATTCTATCAACGACATTTTTGTAGAATTGTTGAAAAATCGATTTTAATCTATCTTCACAGAAGTAAGTAATATTTATATAATTCTTTTTTATTAACGATAGAATTTGAACGTAATATAAATTCTGTTTGATAAAAATTTTATGATGAAACTAATTTCATCATTCATTAAATAATTGTAATCATTAATATTAAAAATTAAAATTAGTAAGATAAATTGATTATCAGATTATTTTTAATTGCTATTAATTATCATTGTCATATTTTTTTTTCGATTCAACAGAATTTGAAGTATACGTAATGGTACATCAAAATAAAAATTATTTGATACTATTTCTGGTTTTCACCATCACATTAAATATCACTGCGATGGGACAATCATTAAATACTCTGAGTGTCAGATGTGCTGAAAATAAATACATTGCATATACACCAGCTACTGAATTATCACCGAGTACTTTGACATGTCTACCATGTCCTTTAGAACACAAATGTGATGGCAGCACACATGTTAAGTGCCCTGATACCAAACAAATATTCTTACTAGGGAAGTGCCGAAGTTTACGTTTTAATAATAAAAAACATTAATTTATAAATAACATTTAAACGATATCCAAAATATTTAATTGACCATAAAATAAATATGAGAATAAAAATTTCATTGGATATTATTTTATAGTTATAGAGTTTTTTTTATTACAATTAATTAAAAGCAGTAGTGAAAAATATTGTTTAATTCACTTGTTACTTTAATAAAATTGTTTATACATAGATTATATAATTTAAAGTTACCTTTTAATTATCATTGTTGTGAATATATTTGTTTATTTATGCTCGCGACAGCTTTATCAGTTTCAATATCGTGTCATCTTTCTGAAGCTATTACACAAGCTTTTACCCGGAGGCAAAATCCATTGGACAACTCGGAAAATATAATATATATTTTGTTCATGTTCAATAGGAAGTATAACAAAAAAAAAAAGTGACATGAGAAAGGAAGAAAAATTGTACAGCGAAGAAAAACAGGAAGTTTTAGTTTTAGAAAATAGTGTTTTTCTGTGGCTACTCTAACATCCTGTACAGATATATCTATATGTAGAAAATTCCTGATAAAACCTGTCTACATCAACAATCTTTACATTTTCAATAGCTACCTTACATCAACCATCCACAGGAAATAATTCTAATGAAGATTTTTTTTTACACAAAATATTATTCTTTAAAAAGATTTTTTTTTATTTAGTATTTTTATATGTTAGTCACCATACAATTACATATTAAATTAATACATAATAATAAATAAATAAATAAATAAATAATAATAACAATGCAAATTATTATAATTTTTTAAACCATCGCAAAATCATTATAGAAATTTTCAAAAATTATTTATACAAAAAATTTATAATTCCCTATATTGATTAAATTTATTTCTAAA
This sequence comes from Microctonus hyperodae, assembly GCA_030347285.1. NCBI lineage: Eukaryota > Metazoa > Arthropoda > Insecta > Hymenoptera > Braconidae > Microctonus > Microctonus hyperodae. The sequence goes on from JAQQBR010001831.1 coordinate 3,844,574, forward strand.
ATAATTTTATATACTACCATACAAATAATAATAAATTATTTATCTCAATATTAAATATTGTAAAACCTCTTATCTAAATTTACCATCGCACTAAAATTTATAAAATAATAAATAAGTGAAATTTCTCTCTAAAAAAAAAACTCTCAATATTAATTTTATACACATTTATTATTATCTACATTATCACATAAATAAATAATATTCATTCATAAATTTGAATATAATTTATAAAATTCTTCGGTTTATATATTAATCTATATAAACTACATTACTATTTATCATTTATTTAATGATAATGGCATCCGTTATATGATGGAAAGTATATACTTTACTTGGCTATTGCTAATGTTTTACGTTACGAACGATAATACGGTATGGCCGTATCGGAGCGTGGAATAATAGGTTGTATCTACGAGAATCACTGTGTGATTCAATGCTGAGAGAGGAGATTAGTTTATGTATGTATACGTATGTGTATGTGTAAGAGAAACCAAGTTTACGGATGGACTTAAGCTTTTCTACGATCGTTTCACATCCACCATAACGACGATGATGGTTAAATGTGACGTTGAGTTAAGCTCACGGAGAGTTGAGGGGTTCGAGGGTGGATTCACATTATAAACAAAACTATATAGTATTTATACTTAAAATAATAACAATAATAATGATGAAAATAATAATATTAACAATAAAAAATAATTGAATTTTTTTTAAAAGTATTTTTTATAAATCTCGTTCGTTTATTTTTTTGTTTTTCATTTTTATGTTGTGAATAAATGTGAACGATTTATGTTTCCATATAATAAATCCGAACTCTAAGTGTGCACAATCGGAGACTTTTAGATGGCGCTTTACCGTGATATCACGGACGAGTGATTCCTTTTATGTTTGAAATGACCGCGTTGAGGTGAATGACAAGAAAGAAACGACAAGAAAGAGGTAAAACCATGTACGAATATACATACGTGAATATATACATGTATGTAGTGTGGGATAAAATGTCTCGAACGCACGATTTATATTCAGAAACTGCCCCCTGGACCACCATCATCTCTATATCTAACCAACG
>JAQQBR010001831.1:3854558-3865394 GCA_030347285.1 Microctonus hyperodae
AAAGTCGCACTAATGGTCTCCAAATATCGTTTGAAGAAGCGAAAATAAATGGAGATGTAGAGATGGACGAACTGTGTGGTCGCATTTGTTGCAAAATATATACATGCATAAATAAATATCATTGACTTTGAAGGTAATTTTATTTCTCACGTTGATTCACCTTAATAACATGATGTCATAAATTTTTTAAATCAATAAAAACTTGTGATATTTTTTAATGCAGAAAATACTTGTATAAATATTTATATAAATACTTATATTAATTATTAATAGGTATATTAACATAATAGCTAAATAATAATACATACTCTATATAAATAACTCGATACTAGGAATAAAAAAATATGCTGACAGACCATCGACCTCATCACGTTTCTGTTGCGAACCATAGCACGTCGTCAACGTATAACAAAAGATAAGAATCTGTGCTTATGAAGCGCACTTGGTCTTATCTTTTGCCACTACCGAAGTAGATCTTTCGGCCTAACATAGAGCCTGCATTATACTACACTACAGCCCCACAGACTCCTTTATAATCCATTATAGTATCTAAAACCGTCGAGACCGGATATGAAAACAGTCCCCCGGGCCAACAAACTTTGGCTCTTTGATATGTGCACAAAAGATATTTTTTTATTGTCCTTTGTTTCTTCATTGAAAAATTGTAGAACAGGCAAAGTATTTTTGTTTGTATGTAAAAATATATTTTTAAGCAATGAATTTTTTATCAAGTGAAAATATGTAAATAGAATTATTTAAAAAATTTTTTTTTCTTTCTGCGTTTTTGTGCTTTAATAAATTTTTATGTTTGTCACTGTAAGTTTACAATAGAAGTGTAAAAAAATTTATTTGTATGAATATGTATGTGAGATGGAATTTGGTATATAAAATGACGATATTGTAAAGCGGATTTTGGGTAGTCAATAAAAAATTATTCACGATGGTGGAGGATAGTGTGTTGAGAAGTTTCAAATATAAAATGATGATTTTGTGGGTTTTTTTTTATGTATTTATTCATTTTTATTTTTATACGAAATTTTTATCATCGATTAATTTCATTTTGATAAAAAGTATGTTTTTACATGAAATTTGAATTTACAATAATACAGTTGGATTTATTTTATTATTTAGAAAATGAACAGAGTTAAAAATAAAAATTTTCGCTGTTATTATATTTTTATTTTTATTCTAATTTTAATAAATAAAAATATTGAAACTGTTTCAAATATTATTCATCATTAGAAATCATACTTTGTAGCATAGCCTTATCTGATTTATAAACAAATGATAAAAACCCTGATATGTTATTTATTTTCTATGTATACAAAAACAAAAATTTATCTGTTATAAATTCTAACACCCACTTGAACGTGATCTGAAGTAGTTATCAGTCTGGACATCTGCTTATTTTCAATATCAATCATGTAAACTCACGATAAAAAAATTAACAATGGATGAATTTATTAGTTATCAAATATTTATTTTACATAACCCATTTTTTCTTTTTCTAAAGTTTACAATTCCAATATATTGATTAATTCATTTTTAGTATGAAGATGCGTCAGTTATAAACACATCTAAAAATATCACTGTGTGAAAATCACTCGTAAACTTTATTTAAGGTACAGTAAAACCTTAAAATATTCTGCAAAAAATGATGAAAAAAAATTTTCAACTTCATTTTTCCTTACTATACTTTGAAGAATGAGTTGAGTTGTCACTGTAAAACATTGAGCTTGCATCACTGGAACTATCTTTTACTTTTCTATCCACTTATATAAAAGTATATAAGTATATATGTATTATTATATGTGAATGTACCGGGTGTTTCATCTTATTCAATCCAAACAAAATACTTAAAAAATAAAATTATAATTAAATTAATTTATTTCGATGCAATAATTCCATGGAACAAATCATAATGATCTACCAGATAAATAACGTTATTTTAAAATAAATATTAAATAGTTTAAATAAATATTTATATTAATACAATGAAATTTAGCAACTTCAATTAATTTTTTTCATCTCAATATACATATACTACATATTTCTTAATAAAATAAGACACCCGGTGTGTATATACATCAACATATTTTTCTGGGAATTCACCTGGTGAAAAATGCACTTTGAAAAATACACTTTTCTTGGCAACATGACCTCCCTTCCGCACTTGCAACTACGCTCGAATCTTTACTCATTTTATTTTTCGTCTTTCCTCAACTTAAAAAAAAACCCTTCAGAAGTTCCTTTTTCATATCCTGGTGTTGATATATAAATAGACACCAGTCACCCACAGTTGGTCCGGATAAATGTGTGGATATACACGCGGGCAAATTTTCATCTTGAATTTTACGTTCTTCCGCAGACATTTTACAAATGAAAAGTATGTATATGTGTGAGACCACACGAGACAAAATATCTCAAAGAAAAAATTTCACAATGTCATCCGTAAATGGGACATGTCGACAATTGCTCTTCGTATATATGATGTGGTTAAAAAAATAACTTTATATATTTTGTTTAATTTTTTTTTTCCTTTTATCTTTTGTGTATTTTTACTAAATATAAAAACATAAATCAAAAATTGAAAACTGCTGAGATTGTGAATTAATTGGAAATCACATCGAGTATTTCATAATAAAAGAATAAATAAAAAAATCCATTGAACCAACATATACTGATTGACAGACATCAAAAATTGACAGAGAAGGCAATTTTTATAGCAACGCGCAGTTTTCATACACGGATGTTATATACATATTATTTTTTAGTTTTTCATTTTTATTTGGGTTTATGATTTTGACGCAGAGGGAAAAAAATATTATATTCGAATATTGAAAAAAAAAGAATTGAAAGAGAATGAAAGGAATAAAGATAGATAGATAGATAGAGGAAAATTTTTAATCAAAGAGTGACGACTAATTTGTCAATTGTCAGTCATTCAAAATTAACGTGACACTATACGTTGACTTATTTGACATTGATGAAGATTGAAAAAAGCAATATAATATAAATGGATATAACACTTTAAAGACACACATGTTTATATTATTAATTAATTTTACAGAATTAAAACTTCACAATCAACTTCACAAAGAAATTAAGTAAGTTATTAATATAATTTTATATGTGTTTATGGAAAATAACAAAAAAAAATTAAATTATTATCTGAACGGATTGTAAATATTACTTTACAATACGCAGTGAATTAATTTTTCTGTCACTTGTATATAAATTATCACAGAACGATATTTGAAATAAAATAAAAAATCAAATGAAAATATTATTTTAACGTGATGTTAAACAATCATTAACAATTTTTAATATTGACGCCAATATTGTTTCAATGTATTTAATTGCCTGTATCATAATTAATGCATGAAGAATTAATATAAGTATTTCAATTTTATACATGTGTTGCATTCTTTCCATTAATGCAAAATAAATACGTTTTGTTGCTCTAGAACTAAATTCACTGAGTCTAACAATGGTATGATGTAATTTAGCGTCTTCGCTGCATTCATCATCTGAAGAAAGATAAATATGAATATCGAATGAAGAAAAAAAAATAATAATATAATATTGGGTAAACACAAATAAGACTTGGAGAGATTTACTCACCAGAATCACTGAAACTTTCGTCTTCCAATGCTGGTAAATATTTATCAAGCATTAATTCCGCCATTCCCGTTGTATTGTCAACTCTCTTTAAAATATTAATTCCTGTTTCAGTTGACATGACTTTGTCCGCTTGTTGCCAACTATAAACTCTTAAATAATGTACTTTATAATAAGTATGAAGAGTTATTATTCGGACTCGTTGCTGTGTTTCCTGTTTCAAGTCAATGAATATTTGAACAGCTGGTCGCAATCGTTGTGTAACAAGGGACTTGGTTTTATCAATTATCTATCAACAAAACAAAATATAATATTTAATGTAAACAGTTGAAAATAAATAAATAAATTAAACTTACTTCTTTTGGATTTTCTTTTATTATTGGCAATTTAACTTCAACAAAATCAATGCCTTGACATAATGTTTTATCAAGATTATAAATTGGTTTTTCCATAAATTTCGCTACTGGCATTGATTTAGCAATAACAATATTTATCACCATTTCAATTGTATCAAATGCCCAATTCGTAAATGTATTAGTACTTTTAACTCTACCATAAACTTCTGTTGATTTGTCCCATAAATAATTAACACTTGGTATTTGCATTGCTCTGTCAATAGCTTGAATTTTGCTAAATTGTTCAATCAATTCTGTGTCCATAATTGATTATATTTATCAATATTATTCCTGTAAACACAAATAATTATTTAATATATCAATTAATGAATAACAAAATATCTAAAAAAATATTTTACAAACAGCATTAGTAAAAAAAATATCTTTTATTCATATTCATTTGAAAAATAGCCAATGAATAAACAAATAATATAACTATTTTTATATCGATGACGTTTAAATATACGTTTTATTTTTATTAATGCGTATATATGTATATAAATAATATTCTATATTTATCCATGACATTATAATATTAATAAAATAATAATACAAAAGGGCATAATTATCTTACCAGTCACGATCAATATTTTTCATCCAATTTTTAATTAAAAAGGATTTATTATGTACGTTCTATCTCACTCACTTTTGCTCATTCTTTCTTGTACGCTGTCGTTTCTATCAAATAATTTCGTCTGGCATTTATCAATAATAACCCAGATCCCACTATTGTACATTGATCTTTGACTCATTGCAATATACATATGTATAATACTTGTTTATACTACCCAACCAACCAGTGTCATTACTTTCGTTGTATACATCAAATTGACGAGACAAACGCCGACTGACCTATTGTTTTTTTTTATTTACTTTATGACACTGTCAGTGATCTGCGCCACCTGTACTCTAGTGTAGATATACACAAAATCATACGTTTAACGGCGCCATTTTATCTATGTACGTATTTTTTTTTATTTTGTTCACCTGCTCAAGTCATGCGCAATAGTATGTATTAAGAAATATGTAATCATTTTTTTTATCTGTAAGTTTGTTTGTATGATATTGTATGTTGTTTTATATGGTAGTGAATTAAGTCAATGTGGTATTTGATATTGATAATGACGTATTAATTGTTTGAATGTTTATTGTAGTGGTAAAGTTAGTTGAATATGAATATGCAGCGTTTGAAATTTCGCGGGACATTTCTAGGGTGAGTGAGAAAGAGAGGAATAGCGTCGCCATTTTGTGTCGTTTCTAAGTGAAAATTCGCCTTTAAGTATATTACGAAAACACGAATTTTTTTTTATGGATGGTGATAAGAAGAGTGAATTAAAAATATTTGAGTAAAATTTGCATTTGCTGGAAATTGGTATTTTATTCTATTTTTTTTTTTCATTTAGATATATTTGAATTGTAATTATCTCCATCAAATGCATGTTTAACCTCACTTTTTGTTAGAACATTGGAATAATCAAATTCTTTTTTTGGAGTATCGAAATATTTTTTTTATGGTGAAAAAAAAGTGTCTAAATGAAATTCGTATTTACTGAAAATTGATATTGTTATTTTCATTTAGATACATTGAAATTATATCTATCCTATTAATTGCATGTTTAACCTCACTTCTCATTGAAAATATTTTGTGAAATTTTTTTCTCTTAGAATATTCAATGTTTAACCTTTATTTTAATTACATATAATGACAATAAACTCTAAAAAATAGATTATTGAATATGAAAATAATTCGTAATATTTTACTTTTGTATAGAAATCTGTAAAGATGTCGCAATGCAGAGCATCAGACACGGGTGGAGTGAAACCAATGTCCATCGCGGGTCGTATGGTGAGTGAACGTGAACGTCTGCTGGGTATGACCCCTGAGGAACGTGCATGGCGTGCACAATGGTTAAAGGATCAACATTTGGCGCCTGATGAACCAAAAGTAAATCCAGAATATTATAGAGTACGTTACAATCCAATTCGACGATTTTATCGTGCTCCACTTGATAAAATTGAGAATGCATTATTACCAAAATATGGTCGTGATTTTGCATATTTCTGTCGTCATCTCATTAGCAAAACATTTTTTCTATATATTGGTATTTCTTGGTGCACTTATTATTTCAAATACAATGCCAGCGATTGGACACGGCTAAGTGGACTGAAAGTGACAACATCCAGACCAAGACTTCTGCCTGGTGATCCGGGTTATCCAAATTTCCATAGGAAAAAAGACAATGAATATGCCACATTTGGATTTTTAGATTCACCCATTTAAATTAAATTATTAATATTGTCATCATAATTTTTAGTGGTATATGAAATAGTAATTGAACAAGAGAAAAACTATATAAATTGAAAAATACATGATATTTCAAAAATTAATTCAACAATATTATTTTTATTTTTATTTCATTCAAATATAAATTTAATTTAATACACAATAATTTTATACGTATATCGTTGCTGGAGTGTAGAAATATAGAAAAATATTTATTTCGTGTAAATATGTATACTGATAATTATCAAAAAAAAATTTTTTTTTTGTGATACTTCAATTTTGTTATTGGATTTTCATTTCAAATGTTTATTGTTGAAGTGAAAGTATTGCAAAATAAGTGAAAAATATCTAAGAGAATTCATTGAAATTTATAATCTATTTTTTCTTCTCATCTGATGTCGATGAAGCTTCCGTTGAAGACGTTGAATTTTTATCGTCTTTAACAAATTGAGTTAAATGAAGTATTGCAACAACACTAGATATATAATTGGCAACATCCTCTTTCTTTACTGTTCTCAATTGTGCGATAACTGAATGATAAACACGATTTGCTGTTTTCGATGACAATTGTCCAATAGTTTGCACAGCATGCAATACTTTATTTTCATCGGCTGACACAGGAGCTAAAAAAATCATATAAATATTATTATTGATGAATGTATTATTTAATATCACAATAATTTCCAATAATTGCCTTACCTGGTGGACTTACTTCACCTTCAACCGGTGGAAAATAATAATCAATTAAACGATTTGCAAGTACACTCGTACTGTCCACACTCTGTACAGCCATTGTGCCATAATGCGTATTTAATAATTCATTTGCTTTATTAACGCTTATTTCTTTCAATGCTGATGCCTGCTGTGTTGCTGATTCCTTAGCAGCTACCAATGTTTCAATTGTCGGTTGAATTTTACACTCCATTACATTTCTCGCGGCAACATAAATCTATAAATTAAAATGGGTCATGATTATTTTGTTGTTATTCTTCTTTGAAGATTATTTTTTTTTCTTCATTTTCAAGGAAAAACTTCGTGGACTTTGAACTGACAATTATGTTATCTACGACTCACCTCTTGTGGCGGTTGTTTAACGAGAGGAATTTTTTTTTCAACAATATCCAGGCCTTGACATAATTTTTCATCAACACTATGTATTTGTCCTTCAAATTTCTTTGCCAATGGTGCAGCAATCGGTGCTGCTGTAGCTGTTGCATAATTTAATCCTGCTTCAGCATAACCCAACGCCCAATTTATTAAATGATGTGAACCTTTAAGGTATGTATAAGTAGATCCAGTTTTTTCCAATGCTGTATGAACAGTTGGAATATTTTTTACACGATCGAGCACTTCCAAACGTGGCCCGGTATTTGTGGGAATTTGTGAGGAGTCTGCCATAATTAATCTGACAATTAAATAAATTATTAAGTAACCATAGAGATTATAATTAATATTTTTATAAAAATAATTAAACTTTCATGTTTTAATTTTAGCAGTGGGAAGTATAAACAATTATTACGTCATCCGACGAAAATTCTAGTACGTAAAAATAAATATATCTTCGGAAAGATTGGATAAATACTTACGTTAATGATTAGTGGTTAATGATCCAAAATTGATTTGTTTTGATATGAAACAAAAGGCAATATACAAACAAAATTAATTTAATTTCAAAATTTAATGGGAGAACCGAGAACGTTCTATATAACAAACTGTTTCATACTGGAGTTTTATATCTGCTACAAATCACGTATACACCACGAGTCTGTCATAAAAGTGCTGTAGGAAAGGGAATGATGTGTTGGAGCAGTGCTGTATCATTAACGTCTAGACATTGAACTTTGTACTTTAACTGATTTCAATCGTAGAAATAATATTTTATCATCAATTTTCAACGTATTAAATCCCTAGAATTGATTTTTATTACAATCATCTTACCATGTCTCACATGAGTTATAAATAATGAATCAAAATTAATGATTGGAAATATTGATTAAGCTTTGAATAAATTTTTTTTTTCTTTTTTTTATCAATGTTTCGTCCCTATTATTGAATAGTCGTATTATGAGTTGACGTGGGGGTCATTCAGCACAAGTCCAATCCACATATTATGTGTAAATTGAATGATGAGGAAAATACCGGTGTATTATATTATATATTATGCGTCATAATTAGTCTATAAACTTTGCAACTTGATATCGTATATCTTCATAAATATTCTAAGAATGTGTAAAAAAAAATTACTATGATCTTGATGCAGTTTGTGTACATATATATATATTTTTTTTTTGACAAAATACATTAACAATAATAAATATTTTTCGTTTATCATTATAAAAGGCACGTGATATTTTTTTTACATTTTTGTGTGTGTGTGTGTTTTTTTTTTGTAGAATATAATAGAAAAGACTCTTTGATAAATTGTAGCTTACGTGGGATTTTAATTACATCATTTAGAAAAATTGGAGTAGTCACGTGACAGTCATAATATTCACAAAATAAACAGAGTTGGAAATTTTTATTTCACATAAAGCGATCAACAACATTCATTTTTTAAATTTATTATCTCATATACAAAATAATACTACAGACATTAAAAAGTTTGAATATTAGTTTTTTTTTCTATCGAGACATAAATGCATTATCCGAATGTATACATACATATATGTATATATACAGTCCTTCATTATGTTGGTAATATTAATATAAGTGAATAAACATTGGATGATTTTTCAATTAAAAAAGAAAAACAAAAAAAAATGGAAGCAACATATATAAACATAATTATAAAAAAAATAATCATTCTTTTTTCACGTGTCCGTTGGTGGTTTCTCGACGGCTATTTTTTTTTGTCTTTGATTTTTTTGTTTTTGATGGTCCCGTTAATTGTTGAACTTTATCATTAACAACATGAAGATAATGTGTTATTTGTAGAAATTCCACCACATTGCCGATATACATTTTTATTTTATCTTTGTTCAGAGTTTTTAAATTGTTTGTAACATTGCTGTAAACTCGACGTGCAGTTTTATTTGATAATTTACCAACTGTTTGTAAAGTATGCAACAATTTATCTTCTTCACTTGATGTTGGTTCTGTGTAAAAAATAATAATTGAAATAATATAAGTATGTGAAGTATTAACACGTATTAGCTAATTGTGAAGAGTGAAATAAATTTTTATTTTCTTTAATTTTTTTATTTCTTTTATTTTTTTTTTATAGCTAGAATAGTGTAGATATGAGAACAACAAACCTGTAATTACATCTTCGTCGCCAATTGGTGGAAAATATTTGTCAATTAATTTGTCAACAATTAGAGCTGTACTGTCCAATCGATCAATTGCCACAGTTCCATAATGAGTATTGAGAATTTGATTGGCTTTATTCCAACTGAGGTTTTTTAATGATGATGCTTGTGAAATTATAAGATCATTTGCATATGAAATCGTTGAGACTGCAGGTTTCACTGTTTGCAATGCAAACATATAGCTCTTTTCAAGTATCTAGAAATATTAATTAATTAATGCAGTATAATTAAACAGCCAGAATATATTTAACTATGGAATATTAATCAAAATAAAAACTTTAATCATGTTTATATTAATATTGATTCAGAAAACGTAGAACTTTAGAAATTTCGAATCGAAATTAAAAATTTGTTTTACCGACAGTTAATAATTTTTTTTTTTATTTTTAAGAAACAATAAAATTTTCTAACCAATTAAAATCAAATTATTTTAGATAATTTATAACAGGTGTAAAATGTTGGATAGAATGCGATAATTTTTTTCACATTTATGAAAAAATTCTACAAAATAAATTTAAAAATATTTCTAGTTAAATATAATAAAAGATTACCTGTTCAGGTGATTCTGTAATAATTGGAACGTTTTCTTCAATTTTATCCAATCCAATGCACAATTTTTGATCAACAAAGTGAATCCCTGTTGCAAATTTTTGAGCAATAGGTGCGGCAATAGGCACTGCATGTTTTGTTGCACTGTATATTGAATTTTCGGCTTTTGATACAATCCAATGAACAATCTGATTATAATCACGAACGCGACAGTATGTTGATGCTGATGTTGAAAGTGCACGTTCAACAACCGGTAAACTCAAAACACGATTGAAAACTTCAACTTGTGGTAATTCGTCAGGTTGTTGTGGAGTTGCCATTTTCGTTTCCTTTTTAAATTATCCCAGTTTCTCTGATTCCAACGTCACTGAATTAATCTGCGAATTAATATCATAAATTAATAAATAAATATTGGCATCCTACTTCTTTCAATACAAATTTAATTTATTAACATGCCCGATTTCTATTTATGTAAGTTCAATGCTCTATAGTAAAATGGCGCTTGGAGAAACTTATATTTTTGCTTTCACTCAAGAATAATTATCGTTAATTATCATCATGAAATAAATAAAGTAAATACTTTCTACATATAAAAATAATTTAATATAAATCTTCAGGAAATAAAATAAAAAATAAAAACAAATAATATTAATATCCAACAAATCATTTCTTCACTATT
>JAQQBR010001831.1:3934972-3952247 GCA_030347285.1 Microctonus hyperodae
TTAATTTATCCAGCACGTGGTAAAGATTTAGAAATTTATTTGATACAATTAATTGCATCATATTTTCTATTACAAATAAAATATCATTTTTTTATTTTTTGATATTTTTCTATTTTTTTATTCCAATTCATTTTATTTTTTCGCTAATGATTTCTATACGCAACAAACCGGATGCTGCAGAGTTCTAAGTATATCTACATATTATACATCTACGTATAATTCATTTTTTATTTTGCATGTACCATTTTTTTTTTTTTTCGTTGGTTTAATTTTTTTTTTTCTTGTATCTCGTGAGTTACCAGACTGTCGCGATAGTGGAAGTTAAATATGACAAGGTGCAGGACTGAGAACATATTTTATACTCTTGGAAATAATGTATAGTGTGTGGATGTCGGCCATTCTTTCATCCTCCTTCTTCTGTTGCCATAATATACTACTGTAGGGTCGTCGTTTCATCAATTTTCACGAACTTGTGACCCCGTTGATCTGACCCGGATAGCATTACGTTTTACAATGGCAAACTGCAATAGTACATTTTTCTTCCATGAACAGATATATGTATTTGCAGTACATTGCAGAATTTTTATTTATGACATTTATTTGAACTTCAAATTTATTTTTACAAAACATTAAATTTTGATTAAATTGTATGATTAGTTATTATGAACGTTGTTTATTACATACATATCTATTTATATTCGTTCATAGAGTAAATTTATTTATGAAGATTTATTTTATTATCAATATTTAAAATTCGTTTCGAACTTCTCAATTAACTAAATAATTCAATGAAGAGATAATTTATATTATTAAATCAGGAAAGAAATACACGAAAATGTGGAAGTAATAATTAAATATAAACAATCTGAGAATAAATATTATTCAATATAAATCAACCTAAAGAACAAGAAAATTGTTCCAACCTAAAATTTATGTTTATTTTATTTATAATTGTATTTTTTTTTTCATTAATAATGATTAAGTTTCGAGAATAATTTTACATGACTTTGTATTTTTTATCACAATAATAAATTGTGTTGATTGTTGAGAGCATAAAAAATAAATGTAGCTATCTCTCATAATTTTACATTGAAGAATCGAATGGGGTGAAAATCAAATTAAAATTCGAGAAATTTTATGATAAGTTCTTTTAAAAACATTAACTATAAATTTTCAATGTTTTCCCTTTAGTCATTTCTGAGATTTTCCGATTATTATAGTGTTAAACAAAAATAGACAGCCAACTGACAGACTTGACAGCATCTTTCAAACATGTTTATAGGCATATTAGAGTTTATAATATATATAAATTAAGTTACATGAAGTGAGCTTTGTACATGAATAGTGCGCCCTTCAGTTTTGCAACTCTTTACTCGTGTCTCATTGTATCTACTGGTATTTTAATATTTAACTAATGCGCCATTTTGACAAAATATTTCATTTCTATTTTATGAAACATGACCGAGTCTCTAGATAATTCTCCGATTTATTAACATTACAATTAACGCCGAAGTTTTTATGTACTCAGGTGTAATAATTTATTTATGTTGAAATATATTTCAATATTAAGCGTTTAATTTATTCATTAAATTAGGGATTAAATTATCAAGAAATAAATGAATATTATTTTTTTTTTATTATGACAGCTTTCGATGTATTAAAAAAATTTTTTTTTGCGTGAACTAATAAAAAATAATAATAATTTATCTGTTCAAAATTTTTTTACATGCTCGCTCTCGACTTTGAATCATTCTCAAAAACAATGTTTTGTTCTTTGTTTTTTTATCTACGAAATATCGTGTGTTCAATATTTATCTATGTGAAATAACACGTAAGTTTAAAAAAATTAAAAAAATAAGTCTGTTTTTCAGCGGTTTTAATAATAAATTTAATTTTATATTTAGTTACTAAGTCAAAGTGTCCAGAAATTCTTATCAACGTTCTTAGTATTATCACCATGATCCAAATGACTTTAAATATTTAAGAAATAGTGAGATATATTTGAAGATATAAAAAATTAATTACGAAATTGGATAATGAATAATTCTATTTGTTTAATAACATACGTCGGAGCTATACTAAATGTATAATATCTCCCTTAATATAAGTCAGAATCATTGGTATAAATACCGGAGATTTACCGAATGTTACATCAGTCTGATTGGATCACGAAATTGTGTGACACAACATTTTTAAATCAAAAAATAAAAAAAAATTTCGATTAAGATGAATCGCATCGTATTCTTCACGCTCTTGTTACTTGTCAGCATAGCCGCAGGTAAGAAAAACTAAATTAATAAATTTTAATTACAAGAAAAATACCTACAAATAATTCAAACAAAAATATCTGAATTTAGTTGATAATGGTCAAATAAACAGTTTAATATTTTTTTTATTTTCGAAATCATTTTGTCAAGAAATTGTATAACTTAGATTAACTTTGAAAATTCCCAAGTTGAAGCTAAAAAAAATTGAAAAAATGTTGTAATTTTTTTTTTATATCATTTATTAAATATTTTATTCAACAATTCGTTATTTCGTTATTTATTTGTTATTTCGAATTAATAATTAGTCAACCCCTAAAATGCTCATTGGATTTTCATTCTTAAAAGTCACCAGACATATTTTTTGTCATATGCTAATAAGGTTGATAGTTTTACTAATTGAAAAAGTTTTTTGTTATATAGGCTACATTGTTAAAAGAGATGAACCTGTTTATGGCACGGTACGTAATTCTCCTACAATAAACGAGAATACATGGAAGGCATATTCCAAAGATGAAGATGAGCTTGAAGCAACAAGACCAACAATATATGGAAAAGTGCGTAATTTTCCACCTGGCCACTCTCAAAATTAATATTGAATAAAAAAAAATAAACTGTTAAATATTGAGACAATTTTATTGGATCAATCGACAGAACATAATATTGTCAATCGACAATATCCAATATATCCATATAATTATAACGTATAAAATGTAATACTTTTAACTTTTTTCTCTGTAACACGATAGAAATCATTATATATTCGAAATATATATTTTATTCAATTTAGTTTTTTTTTTCCGTGAAATATTGTAAACTCGTGTTACTTAAAAATATAAAAACCATATTTGGTATAATTTGCCACTGAAGAAAATAAAAAAGATAATGAAAAAATCTAGCAGTTTAAATGTAATTATCCTTCTACTACTTTTCTACATCATTTCACGGTCGATATGACAAATCTGTTACATTCTTGGAAACTAACATTGGCCGTTTGCCAACTTGGCCCGTCAACGACATTTCTTCCAAATACGACGATGACGAAGTCACGCGCGAATTGATCATGAACAAACATCTATAAATAAAATATCACAAATAAATTATATAGCTCTAAGATAGTGAAAAGAATAAATTGCAGAAAATAACATCTGATAATTTATTTTTGTTTCTTTTAATATAATAAATTTAAAACTAATGAAAAAAAAAAAATTTACTCATTCTATCGGACAATTCGACAATGGCCACGACGTGTTCCAGCTATTGGGATATAGAAAGTTGCAAGCCAAATGGTGAAAGGGAGAAGAGAGAGGTCACAAAAGAAGAGAATTTCAAGAGCTCGTTGAAGGGCCGAGTGCCAGCTTCCGCGATTTTCTTCGAAAGTACCCTGAACTATATACGTTTTTTTTTTTTATTTCTATCTCTTCCACTTTTATTCATTCCCTATCGCCCATTTTAAAAGGAAAAACGACTCGTTTTTTCCAAAGTACCTTCACTCCCCTCATCCCGTCGTCATTCTGCAAACGCGCCTTTATATTTATGGTACGATAATGGCTGTCGCGCGTAATGTTCGCGCGCTGGTTTTATTTTCTTGCTTGAAGTCAAGACAGTTATCAATAACGACGTGGAAAACTAAAGAGGGCGATAGAAAATGGGAGCAAGATAATTGATTGACGGTTCAGAAGAATTTGATAATATCAAAGAAATGATGAAATTTAAGAATTAATAGGCTGGAAATTTTTTCCTAAATTACAAATTTAAGAAATTTAATATTCTTCAAAGAAAAGAAAAATAAATAATAAATATAAAACGTTAATAGAATCACTAAAATTATAATAAAATAATATGTAAGTATCAAATAATTAATTTATTCATTTTAAATATAATTCGCTTGAGGTTTTATATTATTTTTCTTTCACTAATGATTAATTTGAATGCTAATATAATTGAAGTAAGCACGCTAAATTATTCTTAGCGATAAAATAAATAATTTGCACGCAATTGTAAATTTGAAAACACTCAATTTAACAAAATAAACAAGGATTTATATGTAAATAATACTTAATCATAATGAAATGTCCAGTTCATGCTTAAACGTGATAATATGAGAAAAAGAAAATTGAAGCAATATTAAATGAGTTTATCGCATGTATAAAATTTAACAAATAATTATGCGGTAATTTACGTTACGTTAATCCTGTATACTTAAGGATAATATCAAATAATTTAAAAATTATATTATAACCTTTAAAATTTGTAAAAGATTTTATCAATATTAAAATATCATCATTGAACTATTTTTTTCATAACTTGGAAATGTGTTAAAAAAATTCTCAATTTGTTTTTTTTTTAAATCTAATTTTTAAAATTCACTCTCGATATCATTCAGCTAATTTATAATATTAATTTATAGATCAATATTACATTGAGTCATTTTATTTAAATTCAGTGTATCAAAAATATGAATGTGTATATATGTATAAGTTAAATATAGAAAATGTTGAAGTTAAATCAATACTATTTCTATAACAGCATGAAACAAAGTATAAAAATAAGAGAATTCTGGTATTTAAAGACCTACTTCACTGCACGCGCATCTTTATTGCAACGCGACGAGAGACAAAATGAAAAAGTATAAGGAAAGGCGACATAATTTAAAAATAGAAACGACAGAGTGTGAGAGATGCCACTAAAACTGTCTCACGCCTCTTATAACTATAGTTACGAAATTTCGTATTGTTTTTCATTTTATTTACCACATATACGTTTCATGAATTTAATAATATATAAAAAAAATATAAACGACGTTGAATTTAAATTTAAATCACAGAAATTTGATAAATCAAATATGGATATTTATCTTTAGAATAGTAAAATGAAAAATAAATTATTCTAATAGATTTATATTCTTATCTTGGAATTTTTTAGTGTTGCAAGCTGCGTCCCATCTATTTGTTTTTTGTAACATCATTTGGGTCATGTAGTTTATAGAAAAAAAATATATACTATAAAACTTTGTGGTATGTACGATTATTATTAAAGAAAAATTAATTTATAGTTGAACATTTGGAACTAAAAGTTATTTATGTTATTCGAAAGATTTTATTTATTCGCAAGATAAGAATACAAATATAATTTCACTGACCTTACGTCACTTTGGCAACGAAAGAGACTCATAATAACAGAATGAGAAACTAGTGACATTGTATTAATTCAATCTGGTTAGCAAGATAATTTAATACTGCAATCACGTACGTTTCATAAAAAATAAAATATATTACCATGTGTGAATTATATTTATGACAATTAAGACGCTAATATTGCTATGTATTCTTAAATGAATATAATATTTTCAAGAGAAATTTTCTTGTTCATCACATTAGTAAAACGTTGAAATGATCTCGATAAATCAAGATGTTTTTATTAAGTATTTTGATCTAGTAAAGCAGTAGTTAAACTAAGTATTTACTGTTAAATTGAGAGTTGAATTTAAATACAACATAAATATTTTTGATTCTCGGAATCTTACATGTAAACGTGCCAACATTCATATCTTCACATTTACTAATTCGATGAATAGTTATTTATCCTAAGAAAACTAGTATTCAGAAAATTCAAAAGCCATGTAAAAATTTTACATATCCTGAATCTTTTAACATGAAAAACCTGCTAATTTTGACATAATTCAATCGGATCTAAAGTCCACAACCTTTAAAAATATACTTAAACTCAAAGCTAATTTGTAAAATAAACTTTTACCCAATAATTCAACTAAATTCTACAACTCATCGCCTAATATTTATCAACCTCGAAAGTTAACGCAATAATTCTCTCACCTATACTACATTGCAAAACAAAAAAAGAAACGTATTGAAATAAATAAATAAAAAACTAGAGTTTAAAAAGAAATCAATAAAATTGCACATTTCACAAAATGGCGTAAACGAAATCTAAATCGAGATGGCTGGTGCCAACGATATGAATAATCAAAAGATACGATCCAGAGTCCAATACTAACTGCAGGATACTTGAAGTAATATATAGACAACGAATGAGAGAAAATAGTGAAGGTACATCTTGCTCAGAACAATATTTGGCACGAAAAATCGATATGCGCCATCGCTAAAAGGAGTAAAGGACTGCAATCGTCAGACACGGTGGCTTTCATCGACATTGGACTCGAGTAAGTTAGCTATATACATACATACATATGTTGTATACATATATAATATAGCAGAAGGAATAAGAGTAAACGAGAGAGTGAGGCCAACGAGGTTGAAATCGAACCCAGGAAATTGCACAGTGGGTTTACTTTACTGCGGTCGCTCTTGGACTCAGTTAGTCGTTGAATAATTCATTTTAATCGCGACCACCAAATTTATCTCACGTTTCTGTCCCCCATTCTATTCCCCTTTTCATACCTGGGGCATATTCCAAGCATGAAATACCCATTCTCCAAGTGGTAATATAACGCATAAATAAATGAACATTAAACGATTATATACATATTTAAATTATGCTTAAAAAGTAATCGTAAAAATTAAAGGTAAATTTATTGTGTATTAAATGGGATATGTTCTTTTGTATTTTAGTATATTGAAGATGATTATTATTTAATTGAATGGTTTATTGAATAATTTAGAGGGAAATTATAGAAAAATTAATAAATAAATAAATTTAGAAATTAAATATAGAATTAATTTAAATATTTTTACAGTGGTTTTATAATCTCAAAATATTATTATTACTTGGAAAAATTGTTTAAAGCTTCATCTTTGCATTGACAGTATATAGAAAAATAATTTATTTCAATACAAAAATATTGAAAAATATTTTTTTTTTAATTTTACTATTTTTTATTGGTGCAAATGAAAAAAGGAAACAAAATGTACTGGAAAGATAAATGAATAATTCAAAAGCAGTTCAACCCTATATTAAATTGAGCTATAATATTATTAATTTTTTCCCTTGAAAGAATAAAATAAAGCGATGTTTATGTACAAGAAAAAAAAAACATTGACATAAAAGTTCTGCAGTTTGGACGTTTAAAAATATGTACACAAATCGATCGCGTGATGCTTTTTTGCTCCCTCTTCTCCTGTGAGTTATTCGTGGCGTACTGGGTTTTGGTTCACGCTCTAAAAATTCAGATCGTCCGCTCATAGAATAATATAGACAGTAAAGAGTATACAAAAATGCCGGGCTAAAGATAAAGAAAGAATTAAGAGAATAAAAAGAGGAAAAATAAATATAGAAAACAAGAAAAAATAGTAAAAGGCAAGTGGTTTACACCTCGAGGGTCTTTGGGCATGGGCCATCCTCATTGTATATGAATACACCATTCGAGTTCGAATGCAAGAAAAAAAAAAAGAAAGAGGGTGTATTGCATGAGGTCACGGCGCATAAGTAAATATGCGCAACGAGATTATAAAAAAACACAACCTGGTATCTATCAGCATTATCGAATTATTACCTTCAATACATCTGTACCCATACAAACATATACACATTGACACCAAAACACTGAAATATTTTTTTTCCAACATTTTGAACGAATAATAAAAATATAAATAACTTTCTATTTATTTTTTTATTCACATGTAAATATTTATATGATTAATATTAAATAATTGATATTAATTTAGAATGAATTTTATTTTTTTGATATATTTTTTTTTAGTGTGAGAATTCGCGTTAATTAAAAATTATTATTTGTCGTTGGTCTTGGTAGAATTAGAATGACATTCATATGAAAAGCATAGTGCGGGTAATGAATTTGTGTAGGAATTTATGAAGAATTTTTATTGAGATATAACAGATAGACAGATGGAAATTGAGGGGATAAATGAACAGAGGAAGAGAACGAGAAATGCAGAATAATTGTGGATTTTATTGACAGAGTTAGTACGAATATCATCGATGGATGACATCGGTGAATGATTGAATTAATGACTAATCCACAGGGAGCAATTCCACTCACGTCTATTGTCCCTTCTCACTCAATCCAACACTACTCAATTACGAAATAATGATGAAGCATACAACAATATGTACCTATGCATTTAAATATATTTTTATTTAGTCAGAATAAAAAGAATAAATAAAATAAATTTTATATCAAATTAATTCACTTTTAATTATTGAGAATTTTCCTACTAAATTTTATTCAATAGTAAATTAACAATTTATTAATTTTTAATAATAAATACATTCTCATATTTGAATGTATTATTTTAATTTTCTTCTTATGAATAAAAAATATTTTATTACATTTTTTTTTTATTATTAAAATTCTTCTGTAATATTATTTACAAATATAACATATCCATGATGGAAAATACCACGAGAAAGTTATAAATGTTTCCAAACACAATGCACAATATTTATATCACTGTATTGATATAAATCGTGACTTTACTTCAATATTTCCTCTACGAATATTTACAATAAAAATATATCCATTGACGATTTTACTCGACTTATATTTTCCCTTCCTACCAACCTCATTTTCATCACCATAATACTCCCCCATCTTTCCTTTACTACCATTCAAATCCACCCCACATTCAACCCATCTATCCACTTCAATATTCATCAGAGATTCATTAAGTAGGATTAATTCACGTCCAATTACATCCTCATTAGCATTGGATCACAAGCTAATCCACCACTGATATTTAATCACCCTCAGATAAAACAAAAAAAAATATCATGACTAAACTAAAATTATTTCCCATTACAATTATTAATATTTATCATTATCATTCCAATAATTATTATCCTCGGGTGATGTGTAATAAAATAGTTCACGTTCATTTGATGGGAAATTGTGATTTGAATAGGGTGAAATAAGAGGATAATAATAAAAATAATTAGACAACCAACGATGTAATACGATTGCAAGTATTTATATCTATGTATAATACAAATGTTCAACGTAAAGTGAAGTGTTTGCTAGTGACGTGTATAACCTAGTTAGTAACAAATACCATTGTCATATCCATAACGTTGTTCCACTTTATTTGTCCTCCAGATATAATTCAACGAAAATGAAAAAAAAAAAATAACTGGAAAGAAAAATGGAAAAAAAAAATTTTTTTTTTTATCTATTTATTTATATACGAAGAATAAACTATTACGAAAAATCATACGATCAAATTATTCTCTTTCACAATGTCCTCCTAACCCTCACCATTCATACGTATGTCTACATATGATGTATATAACTGTGTATATGTATGTGTGTGTGTGTGTACTATCGCGAACGCGAAAGGGGAGATATTGAAGAACTGGGTCAAACGCAAGGGGAGCGTGTGCTGTGTCGCACTTCTATTCACCCTCACCCTCTCATATTCCTCCCTAAACCAACTGCAAAATGCGCGTAGTAAAACTGCTACTTCACTTCACATTGTTATTAGACTCTAGAGATAAAATAAAATAAAATAAAAAAAGCGAAAACCCAAAAATAAAAAATTAAAATAATATTTTATATATTTGTTTTTTTTTTATATATATATTTTCCTCTAAGCTTTTGATAGAACATGATTAGAATGATCATCAAAAATATTAAACTTCCAACACGTGACAAACATTATAAATAATATAGCAATCAAATATAAAATATAGCAATTAAATGAAATTAAATGATTTGGAATTTTTTTGTAAACTTAAAATTGATAAAATAATTAACCAGAAATATATTCATAAACAAATGATACAATAAATAAAATGTGTTAATTTATTTTTCCAAGACTTACGAGAATGCGACCGGTAGTAGTTTGTCCGGATATAAGCTCGCCAGCCCAATCCTTTGCCTCTGTCATAAAGGTGCCCTCGAACTCCTTGCCCTGGCGGGCGGCCTTCTGTTCTTTTTGCTTTGGGTCATTTGGAGCGAATTCCGGCTCCTTCCGACACCAAAGGAAGGCAAACGCACGCCAGAGCAGGACGATCAGCAGACCCGCAAGGAAAGTGAAGATGCTTGATAATAAAAAGCACCACCATTTCCGTTCCAGAAGGCATTCGTCTACCGGAGGCTGCGGGGTCGTCTCGTCGCACGACATTCCGGCAGATCTCTGCCACCGGATGCAACATTCACCGGCCCCAATCACCAGCCACTAACAATGTGCATTTTATTCGACGATACTTCATCATTTCTTGTAATTATATTCTCACACACTATTCTTCACTTTTATATATTTCAATTTTAATTTATTAATTAATTATTTATTGCGTTTGTTACACAAAATCCATGAGATTTCGAGTTTGCACTTGAGATAAATCAATGCACGTTTTTTTTTATTATATTGTTGTTTTATATTATGTATTATCGTGCGGTTATCATTATTACTCAGTGTGAAATATTACAGATGAAGTTTGATAAAATCATGTGAAAACGAGAAAGAGATAGAGAGAGAAAGAGAGAGCACCACTATGCGTTGTGTGCTCCCTCCTCCTTCTCCTCTCCGCCACCACTTCCTCGTTCTCCGGCTGATGGTCTTCTACTTCGATCTCCGTCTTTCCCCCCGCGGGCTGCCCCACGGGTGATAGCGGTGACCCGGAAGCAGTCACACGGGGGTGCACGAATACAATCACCACGATGAAACACGTTAAACGTTGTT
This sequence comes from Microctonus hyperodae, assembly GCA_030347285.1. Taxonomy (NCBI): domain Eukaryota; kingdom Metazoa; phylum Arthropoda; class Insecta; order Hymenoptera; family Braconidae; genus Microctonus; species Microctonus hyperodae. Next base: position 3,945,852 of record JAQQBR010001831.1, read on the forward strand.
AAATTTATTTTTCACGCATTTTTCCTCCAATTTTACACCACCCAACAAAATGATTTTTTTCTTTTGTTATTTATCTGAATTATCCTTCCTTATTGGTCACACAATATTTATTTACTCCCAAACACTAAAACAAACAAATTAATTTAATATTAATACATAATAAATAAATAAATATAATTTCATTTTTATTATTCGATAAATAAAAAATCACTTGAATTATTTTTTTTCCCTTTAGTTATACTGAGAATTTTAATAAATTAAGGTCAATCATGATAATTAATAATATAATTTTACTTTAATCCTCCGACATTAGGGAAAATAATTTTCCTTAAAACAAAATTTGAATATTATTAATAATAATGAAAATGATAATAAATTATAGTGAAGATTGCTTTCACTCACAATTTACTACACAAATGGCACTACAAACTAACTATAAATGTGCAGAACTTTGTTCACCCTCTGTCGTAGCACTGTCTTCTCCTTTCTCACCTCCTCTACTTTTTTTTTCCACTACCTCCACACTACCTATATAAACCCAATGTCGCCACTACATCACTCTTTTACCACCACTTGTACATATAATTTAACTCCGCGCGACCGCCGTGCACGGCAACAAGGGTTAAGTTTATTGTTGACGAGTGGCCGCGAGAATGTGCTTTACTATTCTCTGTGTTGGTCACCGTAAAAACATAACACAAATACGCGCAAGAAGACCGTACACTTCCAGATAGATTAGACACAAATAAAACAAAGCAATGAAGAAATCAAGAGAAATTTATCAACAATAATAAATTCATAAATTCACTGATGAATATTAAAATAACACGATCATTTTAAAGATGAAGAAAAATAAAGTAAATTAATTCACATGAAAATAAATTATGAAAAAAAAAAAAAAATGAATAAAAAAAATCAAGTTTAATGACGAAAGAAAAAAAATCACTGATACACAACAGGATAATAAATTAATGAAGATAATTTATTAATTTTCATTATTAATAAATTTTTTTCTTCTCTTTTAATTATCTTCTTTCTTTCACACTTTGTCTATCTCTTTCTTTGGCTTTGTCTTTCTCGCTTTCTCCCAGTATTTTTCTCGTTTTTTCCTGTTATCTCACTTGTATTTGCCTCGCCACCACCGCGTCATACCGTCACCGTCAGACGACCAAGTGATGCCAACGACAATGCCACAATACTACCACCCTCTGCGGCAATCAATACGCAACAATCGTCCGGGACCAATAAGCTCAGAGCTTTTCCTGACGTAAATACACGCGCGCCATCTCTTCACTTGGACTAACATTCCCCCACCATTTTGTTATACTACTTGCGCGCAAGCTCAATATAGATGAGCTTTTCGACCCCTCGATATCCAGGGCCGAACAGTTACTCACAATAATAAAAAATATTCATATGTAATTTTTTTTATATATCCTCATTTTGTTCTATATCATTTATGAAGCTTGTAAATCTTTAAAAGATGACAGAACTTTAATGGACAATTAATTTATATAATTCCTTATTGCAATATGATACACGAAAATATTCGATAATGAACGATTAGTTAATCTATTGTTCCGCGCCGGCGTCTGAATTTTGCCTCCAAGGTCAACTATATTCATTTTTATATATTTCAGATCATCAATTATTATATGTACATATAGATATTATATATAAAGCGCATGAATATATGTTGATTGACTCAAAGGAGCAAATGGTAAATTTGTATCATCACAATTTTGAGGTTATAATGCTCATTTTTTCCGCTAACTCAAATTGACAGAGATTTTCGAATTTGTTATATGCATTAATAGTAAATGTAAGTGAAAAATAATGAGTACAAGTGAGGGCATACCAAAATAATAAGACAAATTACTGGTGTGTGTTTCTTGAGCAAGTAACGGTAAATTTAAATGATGTGATACTTGTGAAAAGATAATGCAGCATATACTTTTTTGCGCATGCGCAATTTGTTCTCTCTTTTGCGCGACATCTTGTGATAATTTTTAGAAGCTAAACGGCCATTAGCATTTTACCAACATATAAATATTATTTATATGTATAAATCAACATTGTTTTGTTGTACTCGCGCCTAAATTGTTGGATATGCGGATTTTTTTATAACAAAATTTTTAAATAATTATTCACAATAACAATGGCAGACGACAACATGGATACGTAAGTTTGATAATAAATTTTATTTTTAATATTTTTTTTATGTGATAACTCATAAAATTTGTATGTATCTCTTTTCTTATTATTTTAATTTTTTAGGTTATGTTTAATATTTCTGTAAATAACTTTTCAATTAGTTTAAATATTAATACATATTTTTTCTTCGTTATTTCAGCCCAATAGAAAAAATAGAAGAAACGTTGAATATAACTGCTTTTGATAAATCGCAATCAAATATTGATGATAAAGAAATGCAAAATATGAAAAATGAAGAAAATTCTGACAAAACAAATAATGGACAAACAAACAATGATTCCGGCAATTGTTATTGGTATATTATTAACTAAAAAAATTTCACAAATACAATAACTGATAGTTAATAAAAGTGTTTATGTTAAACTATTTATTTAATTAATGTATTTTATTTTCATATTGCAGTGGAAAAGATAGAAATTTAAATATTGCTGAATTATTGTGCGCCGGTTGTTCAAGATGGTTTCATGAATCATGTATCAATTATCAATTAGGTAAATTGGTACCATTTATGATGAATTATATATTTATGTGTAAAAATTGTTCGCCAACTTGTGTGGAAAGTTTCAAAAAAAATCAAGCACGTAAGAACATTTTTTTCATTATTAATAATGACTAAAGACAAAGTTATATTTAAATTTTTACTCGATTTATTTTTTTTTTATTGCAGCATTTCCACAAATGTGTGTAACAGCAATTGCTAATCTTTTACAATTAGCTCAAAAGGATCCTGAACAACGAATGTTGTTTCACAAAGATCGCGATATAATTCCATTTATTGAATGCCATTGGGAAAGTATGACAACAATGCCAAGAAGAGTAACACAATCCTGGCACGCAACTGTACAAAATATTTATTTAATAGATAATGTTGAATATTTGAATTTATTTGATAAATAAAATTTTTATATTTATCAGATTCATCGGGCACTGCTCAAAGATGTTGGAACATTATTTACAATGGATGAAAATAATACTGACGGTCAATTATTCGGATTAACAACACCAGATTTAGTATTAATTAAGCCGAATTATGAAGCGATGATTAAAGGTGGCCATTTGAAAATCACTGAAATGGGTGTACAACATATTGGTAAGAAATTTAAAATATTACACAAAATTATTGTGCAATAATCTAAAAATTATTTCCACTAATTCATAAAATAAATTTTTAAATATTCTTCAAACATTCACTTTTTATGTACACTAGCATTTTATATTTTAAATTGTAACAATAATACAATTATCTTTATCTTATCTTGAAATTTATAAACGCACGAGATTGATGATAATTGTGATACCATGTTGAAATATGGTATGTTAATAATTTTTATGTTACGATCAATTACATAAATATAAAACAATTAAATTTTCAAATAGAAAAGTAAAACGAAAATATATTTTTATGCGAAATAAAATAAATCATTTCGAAGAATTTTCGTGCCAAAAAGAAACTAGTTCAAAGCTTAAGTGATGACGTTTACGTGTTTTTTACTGTCGAATATAATTGAAGCATTGATTTTTTTTACTGGTTTTCAGCACCACTCAATACTGGACTGCGTGGACGTAATGCCAAGCGCAAATTTCCTGGTGAAGGCACGGGTGCGGGCCCAGGAAAAAAAGGTCGTGGTTCAGATTTAACTGCACCCAAATTGCCCGCTCACGGCTATCCTCTTGAACATCCATTCAATAAAGACGGATATCGATATATATTGGCTGAACCTGATCCCCATGCACCATTTCGACAGGTATATGCATAAAAATTTTTTATGTGAAATAAAAATATTCCTTGTAAAAAAATTTTTAAATCCTCAACAATTTTCAAACTTATATTAAATATTTATCACCAATTTTAATATTAATAAATTGTCATAGAATATAAAAAAAATTTATATTCAGTAAATATTATTTTTTTAAAATAATAAATAATATTATTATATTATTTATTGAAATTAAATCAAAGAAACAGCCATAAATAATTTTATAGCTTTAATCAAAGTAGAAAAATTGACTATTTTTATTTTTATTTTTATTCATAATGAAAATTAAATTATCTTGCATCGGATAAATCAATTTATTTTCAAATAAGGAATTCGATGAGAGCAGTGATTGGGCGGGAAAACCAATACCAGGATGGCTTTATCGTGCACTCAGTCCCAGTACAGTATTGCTTGCTCTTCATGACAGAGCACCTCAATTAAAAGTATCCGAAGATCGATTGGCAGTGACTGGTGAAAAGGGATATTGTATGGTACGTGGATCACATTGTGCCAGTCGAGGCACATGGTATTGGGAAGCTACAATTGAAGAAATGCCAGAAGGATCAGCAACTAGATTGGGTTGGGGACAGGAGTATGCAAACTTGCAAGCGCCATTAGGATATGATAAGTTTGGCTATTCATGGAGATCGAGGTAAATAATAAAATTAACAAAAAAATATTTGATACATTAAGAGACAATAGTGCAGAGGAATTTTTGTGCTTTAGATAATGAATTAATTTATTATTATCTTGATTCAAAAATTAATTAACAGAAAGGGAACGAAATTTCATGAGAGTCGAGGAAAACATTATAGCGTTGGATATGGCGAAGGAGACACATTGGGATTTTTAATTGTTTTACCAAATACATATGACGCTTCGCACATACCTAATACATATAAAGACCGAGTGAGCTGCATTGAATTATTGGAAGATTTTAAATTACAAAGTTAGAAATTACTTAGATAAAAATTTATTTTAATATTTCTTTTTTTTTTAGCCGTTGGTAAAATTTAAAAGTCATTTGTATTATGAGGAAAAAGATCAAGTGCCTGAAGCGTTGAAAGCATTGAAGCCACTGGTTGGAAGTAAAATTGTATTCTATAAAAATGGTGTAAGTCAAGGCGATGCGTTTATTGATATAAATAAAGGCGCTTATTATCCAACAGTTTCTATACATAAAAGTGCAACGGTTTCAGTGAATTTTGGACCTAATTTTAAATTTCCACCTCAAGATTTTGTCTATAGAGGAGTAAGTATTCATTATTTGTTTATGTTTATTTATCTTGTATAAAATTTTATATTCAAATTGGGAAGTTTGAGATATTTATGAGTGTGCTGATTATAATTGGGATAATTAAAAGTTATGAGATTATTATTTTTCTTTTTTTTTTTCGCTAGATGTATGATAAAGCTGAGGAAGCAATGGCAGAACAATCAATGGCTGACATGCTTTATCTTAGTGAAAATGAAGGAAAACTCCGATTGGATACATTTGCATTATGACATTGATAAATATTTTTATTTCTCGGTATTTTTTCGTTTCGAATTATCAGAAGAAAAAAAATACTTCCATTAAACAAGTTTATGATTATTCATCAATTTGCATATGAAAATAATTAAATAATTAATGATAATGATCAAAAAATATAGATATGTTTGATTATATTATTCACTTTTACTGATGTCAATAATTTAGAACTATCAAAAAGAAAAAACAAAAATGATAAATTGATTTAATAATTTATTTACCGAATCCGCCTTTACATGCTGGACTTGGTGATATTTTTTTACTACTTTCTTCCCATTGTTCTGGTGTTTTCGCCTGGAAAAATGAAACAATTATTTTAAGATTCATCTAAATATCAATTTTATATGATAATAAATAATACTCACAACAATTGATAATGCATGAACTACTGATTGCAATTCATTCTCGAGTAATTCATTGATAATACGATGGCGCTGTAAATGCAAAAAAAAATTAAATTTTCACTTTCTCAATAACATAATTATTTTTTTGCTTATTTTTTGTTTCGTATAATTATTACTTTAATTAATGGTTGATTTTGAAATTTGTCAGACACTACAACAACTTTGAAATGTGTCTCAGATCCCTTTGAAACATTGTGCATATAAGATTCATTAATAATTTCCATATGTGATGGCGTTAAAGCATTTCGCAATTTTTCCTTTATAGAATTCTCAATTGGTTTATCAACTATCGAACTCATTCTCGTTATAGGCGTGAAAACAACTCGAAAATCTATTTAACAAATAATCAAATAAACAGAAACAAAATACAACATTACAATTCATACACTTAACCTAAAAAATATTTATATTGTAAAATAATGTTAGTAAATCTTACTGTATTTTATATAATGTAAACCTCTCAACATTTAAATTTTTTAATTGAAAAATA
>JAQQBR010001831.1:3952309-3967977 GCA_030347285.1 Microctonus hyperodae
TTTTTAAATTAAAAAATAATCAGGTTTTATTCTTTTAATCAGCTGACAACTTGCAATCGAAATACAAATTGCTCCATGAATTTTTTCATTAAAAAAAAAACGCGCGTAGAATTTAAAATTTATCAAAACTGTAATAAATAATATCACTATTATTCATAAATAAAATAAATGTTCTTGAATATATAAATAATCAAATTTGTATGCGAGTAAATTATTTTAATATAAAGGAAACAATAATTGATATCTAGATTGCATATGAACATACAAAATAATTAGGAGAATTAAAAAAAATATAAAATTATATAGATTTTCTAAAATATTAATTCGCTAATAGTTTATCTACAATTATTCAGGATTTAACAATTTTATATAATTTTTAAATAACTCTTACTACTGTAAACTACAACTCGAGCTCAATTTATTAATTATAAATACATATTTAATAGCGAAGAATTATATTTTATAATTAATAGATACTAATAAAATTATTTCAAAGAGTTTATTATTATCCATGAAAATTAAAAATAAAAATTTTTAGTAATCATCCGGTCAATCATTCTACAAACATTAGCTATATTTTAAATAATATATGTATTAAATACTCAAATTATTAATGCGACTTATTTTTTTATTAAAATTCACAAAGATTGTTCAAACATATAAAAAATATATCAACTGAAAATAAATTATTCAAATTTAGAAAAATACGACGCAAAAACATATGGATAAGACGTAAGCGTAATAAAATATTTACTTTCAATATTCATTATTCATTATTCATCGCGAAGCGATCTAGTTAGTTTAAATGAAAACGATTTATATACATGTTTATTCAAGTGCTAGCAAATGCTGATGGCATAAGTCAAAAATTTTGGAGATGGGGATGCCTATATAAGTATCTGTAAAATTTCAAGACTCAGTATATCAGAAGAACGTAACTTTTGTTCATTCAAATATTTTTTTTTTTCACTTCACGTGAATTTGTCTCATTGCAACGATGATTTTACAAGTAATTTTGATTGCTTTAATTGGCAGTGCATTCTGCCAGCAGGTATTATAAAATAATTACTTCTGTATATTTTTTTTATTCTTTTTTTTGATATATAAATTCTGATATCTGATTTATAAATTTTGTTCTCATTATAGGAAGCATCTAACGAAATTACAAGAGCTCAAGAATTGATGGAAAGACTTCCTGCACCACCTGGATATACCGATTACTGGTTTTCAGTTAATCCACAAGTTTTTGAAGGATTAGGCACTGCACCAAAAGGATATTTACGCGTACTGAAACGAATTCATTAGCTGCATAAACGTAATCTCAAATTTAATGAACATGAAATACCTTCAAGTATATAATTGACCCGTTTTTTTAAAGAGTATATGATGGTTAATATTATTACAGAATTTTCTATTCATATTTTATATTGAAAAAAAAAATTGCAAGCATTAAATAAATATATTTTATTCAATATAATAAGCTTGATTATTATATAAATCAATAAATATATAATTATTTTCTTTCATTAAATGATTGAAATGAAATTGTATATTATAAATAATCTATGTATCAGTATGAATCAATAATGAAATATATCAATAAAACCGATGATGTAGATATAAATAAAATTATGTGTTTTTATTTTATATATTTTAATTGAAATATTCATGGGGTTAATTTAAATATATCAAAGAATTTTGTTGAATTTATCCATATTTGAATATAATTGAATTTAAAATATTCTGAATATTAATAAGAATTTCATTTAATTTCATAAAATAAAATGAACGGAAAAATAAATAATTAAATAATATGAAACAGTTCTTACGGTCGACTGTATCAACATTAGATATTATGCAATGAAAAGACCGAACTCGTTGGAATAAAAATAATATGATAAGTTAAATTATCAATAAATTCTACTTGTGTTTTTTTATTTCATAAAGTTCAATAATTCATTCTTCGAAGTAGAATAATAATTCCACGAGATATTTCATTATATAAAATATAAAACCGTGTGATACTGATAAATTTCTAGCCATTAACATTATACAATATTTCAGATTAATCATCAAATAATATTTGTAAGATAATAATTATTAAAATTGCTTTTTACGTATAGAAATAAATTATAAAGATAAAATAAATTTCAAGTATAATAAAATAGTAATTATAATATGAGTTCACAATCCAGTGGACACACATGTTATATTCACGTGAAATTATATAATAATTATATAAAAGTTATATTACACATGATGATTATACAGTCATTACAAACTTTGTACACCTGGGACAGTGCCACAGCTTTATACTAACAGTAATAACAATCAACTTTGTTAATTATCATCTCGGTAATAATTTTAGACTTGACAATTATTGTCGACATCAATTTTAGATAGTTCATTTAATAAATAAATTGAATAGTCAACTATTTTTAATTTCATATATAATTATGTAATTACTATATAATAAATTATCTTTCAACGTGGAAAATTATAAACTTGTATATTATTTATAATACGAGTTGAATTTTTCATACTGTGAATAAATAAGGTTTTTACAAATAATTATTAAATTTTACTGAAAATTTTAGATTATACTTAAATTTATTTTTTATATTACAATAAAACAATACCAAAATTTTGTATACAAATGAATAATTGAAATAAAATTCAAAAGCAAAGTTTAGATATTTTTATTAATAATTGCAAGCATTTTATTATTATTCTTTAATATATAATTTTACAAAATTTATGAATGTGTGAATGAATTTTCATGTGTATTAATTAATCTTCAATGATAAAACCAGGCACAAGTCTATGTGCGACTTCTGCTGTAATTGGAATGATGTTACCATTTACATCAACAAACTGAAAGAGATATTCCGGTTGACCGGATACATAGGACAAATCTTGAGCAGTTTGCACATTTATATATGCGTTACGTTGATTATGAGCCGAGACTAAATCGAATAGTGTTTTAGGCACAATTGTAAGACCTAAAAATATTGTTCTACCATATTGTTTGCCAGCTGCGATACCGCTGTCGATGAATCGACCAGTAGCGTCCAAAGATGAGCTCAATGATTCGCCAAAATTATTCAAATTTCGAGAAAGAGAGCCAGAATGTCCTATTTGAAAACTTCCTGAACCGGAACCGTCTATTTTGGGTCTTGTTTGACCAGAACCACCTCCGCCATAATTTCCTGCACCGGAACCGCCTGCGCTGAAACCTGCGCTGAAACCTGCGTTTGAACCTCCTTGTTGTGAATGTGACTAAGAAACAAATAAATGTTATTATACTGATGATTATTTTTTATTTATCAATTTGTAGTGATTAATACTAGTTTATTTACATTTCCGAATAAGCGATTTTTCACATTATCGACAAATTGAGCTTTAGCTCTCAAAATATCGCCCAATTTCGATGGCTCTACATTGGGATCGTATTGGTGATTACCAAAGAACGGCGTGGTTTTTACCTATTAATAATGAATGAAAGATAATAAATGATAAATAGTAAATTAAAATATAAATAAAATCATAATTAATAAATTAAATTATTTATTCAGACAGATGATTATATAATTTTTATTTTATTTTACCTGGACTAATGCGCAGAAGAAAATAATAAAGCAAGTTAATCGTAAAAACATTTTGAAAACAGAAATTCTCTGCTAGTCAGTTTGCGATAAGAATTTATTTTTATATGATACTGAAACTGAAATTTCTCCTCCATTTATATTGATTCCCGGCTGGAATATGTTTCAGTCGTATACACTTGTGCAAATTGAATTTATTATAATGAATATACGTCTTTGATTGTTGAAACTTGAAAAAAAAAATAATGATAGTAATCCGCCCATACATTTATATTTTTATCTTTTTTCCAATACATGCGCATTAAATGAATGATGATTATAAATTTTTAATACAATAAAAAGATTGACAGATACATTTAAATATTGGCTCTGAATCGAGAAATTGAGTTCTTTCAACACTTGTGTACATCATAATAATTTAAAAATTTTACCTGGATATTTTTCTATGTTAAAATGACTAATTGCATTTCCATCACATTGAACGATTGCTCTTAAATTAATTCAATATATATTGCTAAAACTGTGAATATTAATTTTAACTTACTTTCATTAATCATTTTCATTTCTTATATATTTTTAAAAATTTTACATCTGTTTACATTTATTTATTACATATCGTAACAAAATAATTTATATTATAACGAATTATAATGTTCAATAAATCAATTTTTTCATAAACAATCCAAGAATTTTGGAAATATTTTAAATAAGTTTTCTTTCGAATGTTTTATAATTTACAATTTAATTTCACGGTTTATTTTTTCTATTCAACAAAAATAACTTTCTGATTTATCTACTTATAATAAAAAAAAAATGCACGTTATTCATGACGTTTATTATTGACGTTAATTTTTTAATAAATCATATGCCGTAAAAAGTTGAAATAATATCGCTTTACTGATTTTCAACATTCAAATATATACATCTATAATTAAAATTAACTGTATTCTATAAATAAATACATCATATTTTTGTTTATAAACATTTTTTGTTAGACTAGCATGGATAAAAATTTAAAAAATGAATAGAAAAGTATTTCCTTCTATAAGAGTGTCTTCATTTTACAAAAAAACATCTGATTTCATCACATAAGTTCACGCAATGTTACAAAATTTGAATGTATTTTCGTAGTATTATATGTATACATATATTTATATACATTTAATAAGTGTTTTTGATAAATGTATGTAAACCTGTTCAAATATTAAATATCTGAAGCTTTAATAAGTCAAATGGTATTAAATTATACAAAAAACATATGGAGTCAATATCATGATTCTGAAATACGTACATGTATAATTATTTAATCAATATCTGTTTAATTACTCTTCAGTTAGAATTAAATTGCGACGCCTTAAAAAATCGTATATTCCAAGGTCTAATTTACTGATGGAATCTGTGGAAAATTACTTCAATGTAAAAGTAAAAAAGATGTGCGCTGTATTTTTTTGAATTTAAATTCATAAAAAGAATGCTCATCGTATCAAGAAATGATAATAGAAATAGAGGTATCTCATTGGCTAATTCATCTCTATCAGCAACTTTTATAGGCTCACGGAAATTTGTCTGAAAAGGATTTAACCTATCAGTTACTCGATTTAATAAAACCGACACACTTAACACAAGCAAATCGATCAATCAGACTCTATCAAAGGAGAAACGGAGACTTCTGATTGGCAAATATCTTTACGGTCAAGTTACAAGTTCTCATGGAAATTTGTGAGCTAAACCATTGAAGCGATTCGATATAATCGAATCTTCTAAACATTTTTATCTGTTGAACAACTACATTCAGGTACTCTACGTATATTTAATTCAAAGAATATCTAGTTGGTGCTGCCACCTACGGTCTCCTCAACAACTTCATGCATAACACATACATATCTTTTTACCTCTTTCTTCCTCATCATAATTATGACTACATATATGTGTATAAAACACTGTTTATTTACTCTCTCACATACCGACGGAGATTTAACCGAGCTGAATCGCGGGGCTTTAAGGAATTTACGTACAACATATACATAAATTACATATACTATTAGTAATGGTAAGTTCTGTCTGCATGCATTCTTGCAGTTGTATGTGAGACGCTGTGATAGCAGCAGTTGTAGTAGCAGTGTTTTTAATTGACATTCTATTTTCTATGCGCGTTTCTTCAAATAATTCAACATTACTTCTTAGAGTATAACGAACATTAATAAATAGTGTTTGATATTAATAATGTTAATTTGTTTACTATTCATACACTGGATTAATATTGAATAAATTAAGAACATAAGGTAAGCTGTTGAAATAATTTATTTCTATCCATTCTTTTTTAACTATAATAAAATAATGAACCAAACGTAGAGGACGCTATAAACTTCTCGTCTCTGTTAGATGAAAAATACTTGTCGAACGGGTTTTTTTATTCACTTATTACTAGGCAATACATACAAACATACACACATAAATATATTCACATACACAAGTTGAATAAATATAAATGCAACAAATATTTGTGCAAGTTTATCGACACGATTATTTATTATTTTTTTTTTTTCATTTAATTTAACCATCGGATTTCATTTCCATTTTTCCAACTAAAATTAAAATTAATTTTTTTAATAAATAGATTCATTTAATACACATTCACTGTAGAATATATATTTGAAAAAAAAAATAATTTATTTGCAGTAAAAAATAATATTTATTATTTGAGATAACTATTTAGTTTAATATAATTTCAATTTCATTGCCTCAAATTTTTATTTATTTATATTTGTTTAGGATAAAATTATTAAAGATTATGTACATACATAATTTATTTATCAGGAGAAAAGTACAGAAGCGAAGAGAGAAAAGATTAAAATATTAAACAAAATAATGTTAATAAATAAATATAATTTCTAATTTTTTTTTTTTACGTTTACTCTTCACTGTATTAATGAAAGAGTGTTACACAGGAAGCTTTAAAGTGGTCACACAGTTTAGAAGTATGATATGGAAGTTTATATATATATATATACGTATTGACCCTCTCTATGTATATATATGTCATTGTATCGCGTTGATTCTTCTCAGTCAGTACATGCAATGTAGATTATATACACTTTGTACATATATTCTGCCAACAAGAACGAGGACAAGAGAGTGGGAAAAATTTTCTCTCAAACGTTACGTCATTAATATGTTTTATGTCAATTGTAATAAAATACTGTAGACTTTTGTAAATATGTATGCGTGTATATGTTTACATGCTTATTGAATTGAAGATTGTCTTTAAGGATATATACATATGTATAATGTACATTTGTTTTTGTAATACATGATTTGAGGTATTAACCTTTGTTCTATTTAATCGTTTTTTTTTTAAATTTTCTATTTCCAATTTTTTTTTTGCGTATTGAGATGGAAATAATTAAAATTATTAAAGATTATATGGAAAGCTTTATAATTTTTGTTTAATTTTATTGAATTGTTTAGATTGAGTGTAGGATATTAATTTGTTTATTTGATTATTTTGTTTATGAATAAAAGTAAAATTATTTAAAGAGGGATTATTGATATCAGTGTGAGAGAAATAGAAGGGTAATTTTGTGGGTAATATGATTTATGATTCAGTTTATTTTTTATTTTTTTTTTAAATGCGTTCGAATTATTTCTTTTTTTTGCTGAATAAACTTTGACGTGTGGCGTCACATTTATATTCATTAATGTACAGTTAAATCACTCATTGTAATATCGAGACAGTGTACACAACAGCCTTGACGTGCATTACACCGAAATAATTGAATTAAAAAAAAAAAAATTCCGATTTGAATATTGCATTAATTTCTCTTATCATTTTTTTTCTCAATCACATTCTCCATTGATTAAAATTTTTCTCCCTCGTTTACCTTGGATTTATTGCAATATCTATGAAAATAAATCGTTTGTATATTTTTTCAAGTAGCATATAGAATATAATTATCATAATTATTTTCAAATAATTACAATCATTTAAATCCCAATAATATAAATACTCAGAATATAATCTTAATACATAAAGTCATTAAAATTATATAAAAAATTATTATTTTAGTCATTATATTATATAAATATTTTTAATCGTGAAGAATAATAATGTGATAATTTTTTACAACAGATTTATTAATGTGACGTTTTTCACTTCCGAGGTCATAAACACATGTACCGGAAATGATTCACATGATCAAGTGTTAACAGATGAAAATTAGTCATTCTTCAATTCTACAAATTTTCCGACAATTGTGATAGAATTATCTATAAAAAAAACATCCATAAAACAGAACAAAAAAAAATTTTTTTTATTTCATCCATAATAATTTTTTTTTTTCTATTCAACATTCCGTTACTTAGAACAGGGTCATATTCTCCTATAACCAATGAAGCCGAACAAATTCATAAAGAAAACATCCTGTGTATATTTTCAATGTAGAAAATTTTTTCCGTTGATTATTTTATTATTTATATTAGATAAATTTATATTTACCAAAATCTTAAGTATGCATGTATCTATATCTATACATCTAAGTCTTACGATAAGATATATATGTATAATACGCATGAAAATTTTCAAGCCTACAAACAAAAGCTTAAAATACCGCAATGCGACACAGAGAAATACACACGTACAACAGTGAAGATAAATATAATATAAAATAATAATAAATATGATAGAAAAACTATTTATGCGATAGGTCACGATAGTGATATGATAGATAGAAAATGGGAAAATGAAATAAAATTAATAAAACAATTGTGAGAAAAATTTTAGGAATGTATTTCCGATAAAAAATAATTTACTTATTCTTTGCGATAGGAAAAAGAAAAATTTCTATTATCTTCCTCCGTTTATATTATTATTAATGCATAATTATTATCGAGAAAAATATACGAAGTTACAAAGGAATTAACTTATATTTTTTCTTCCAACATAAAGAAGTTTGTGTATAGTAAAAACCTGTGTATAATACATTTACCAAGTCATCAAGTATTGTTGCTAGTAGGTATAATATATAAAAATAAATGTCCACAAAGATTTATCATGACTGTGTATAATGTACGTCACATATTCATTGTTCGTCAAACGTAACATTTAATTAACTATTCGTCAGACTAAATCGAAAAATAAAAGAAAAAAAAATAATGTTATAAAAATTAATATGAAATTTTATTAAACGAATAACAATGAAATTAAGCAGTTCAGTTTGTATAGTTATAATTAAAATGAATTTAATATTGATTTGTGTAATATTCACTTTGGTATAATTATGACGATATTAATTTACTAAGAAAAATATCTGTGCAATAAAATATCCCGACGTAATATGACATTCACATCAAATAAATAAATATAAAAATTAATAATCCGTGAAATCATAATTTGATTTAAGAGAAAAAAAAAATTGATAATTATTAAACTTTTTAATTTACTTATTTTTTTTGGCTTTTAAAATTTATTTCCAGACAATCCAGTGATCTGGATATATTTCAAATGAGGTCATCTTTTTTTTTTTTCATCAGAATGAATAACACATGCACTTGTGTGTGGGTTTTAGTGTACTTTATATAGAGCACAATTTTTATGCTTTGCCCTATCAGCAAAAAAATATATATGAGCATTCATATACATGGTTGTATTGCGTGTTAGGGGCTTTGCCAACGCTATAAATTTCTGTGCAATCTCAACACAAACCGCACACATGTAGAGAATAAAATACCTACTACACAATATCATGAACTGGCTGATGGATCGCACGTGCATGTGTATGTATGGATATGTATAGAGCATATTTTTAATAACTTACACTCTGTGATTGGTACGGTAATTCGTACACAAAAGTATTTCGTTTATGATGGAGGTTTTGTGCAAGGAATTATTGGACGAAAATAGTTACATGCTCGTAATACAGAATCAATGCCTTTGTACTTTCTCATTTTCATTATTTCTCCTCCACGTTTGTAGTTTTTATTTTTATTGCCGAAACATTCATTGAGAGATTTTATCGTTGGAAATAAAAAAAATATAAAAAATATTATTAGATAAATATTTTCATTTTTTATGGCGAATTGTTTATTTTATTTGTATGTATTTTTGTTTTTTATGTGGAGATGTAATTTATTTCGATTTTTTTATCTTGAGATAGAGGACAATTTGTATTATTATTTATCAACAAATTGATGGTGATAAATAATTGTATGGAATGATAGTGTTTGTTTGTATTATTATTCCAGAGTATATTATAATTCGATGATTATTATTTGATATAATGTTTCTTTATTTTGTTTCATGTCTGTAGAATATTAATTTTTAAATAATATATTTCATTTTTTGTATTGATTATTATTGCAATTGGTATTATTATTGTTTGTTAGGAAGTAAATTTAATTCACAAGCGTTAAAACAATTCGTCCAGACTTATTTTACAGTCTTCAAAAAAATACAATTCATAATTTATATCATATTTATCTTTTTTCCGAAAAATAAATAGAAAAAGCGAAAAAAAAAATTTTTTTTTTTTTATTAAAATATTTTTGCAGACTTTGTGATAAGAAAATCACAACCTCCTTTTTGATCATAGAAAAAAAAATTATCAAGTTTGCGGATATTATACATAAACCTACGCATATAAATAATATTTCATTATTATTAATTTAAAGTGAATCATCATGGAAATTAATGTGAAATTATCCTGATAAAATTGTATTCAAATATATATAATAATAGAACAAAATTCATGGAAATAAATTTATTTTATAACACAACCAATAATAAAAAAAAAACATTTATGCATATAAAAATATTAAATGAAAAAAAAAATCCAACAGTGTATGCATTTACTTATACATTATAATCAACTTGCATAAGCAGTTAAATATAAATACAAAATAAAGTATGAACTATATAATATCGCATGCACAAAGAAACGTAATATAAGAATATACATATCAAGCAAATATCAAGCTGTTGGAAATTAAATACTATTTGATATCAGTTCAATATCCAGTTTCTCATACCATAAACTTTAACATTCTTCGTCATATTATTATCAATGTTTAATTAATTGAAGTAACAATATTTAGGTTTCATAAAAAAAAATATAATGAAAATAATAATTAATTTTAAAACGTATATTTTACTTATATAAATATATAATCATGTTTTTTTATTTTTTCTTTCATTTTAGATTACTTCAATCAAATGACATGACTTTTTACCTGATTGATTGTCCTGGAAAAAAATAATATTTCATGAACGTTTTATCAACGCAGAACAAAAGCCGTCTGGCATAAATGTTCTCCTGCAAGATGTGGAGCTATTGTGAACTGATATGAGGGAGTACGTAGGCAAAAATTTGTTTTAACGAATGTTCAACACATATACACAGTTTAGAACACCAAGTGAATATAAAAAGTCTGGCGTTATATTAAAAGTGTGAAAAGCCAGTACAGAAGCATCACAAAGATCAAATGATGGCTTCGAAAACGTGTTTGTTAATAGCAACAACGCTCATGACAGTTACATTTGCAGTCACAACAGCTGTGTT
Organism: Microctonus hyperodae; assembly: GCA_030347285.1. Lineage (NCBI taxonomy): Eukaryota > Metazoa > Arthropoda > Insecta > Hymenoptera > Braconidae > Microctonus > Microctonus hyperodae. The sequence goes on from JAQQBR010001831.1 coordinate 3,963,468, forward strand.
ACGAGGACCAAATGTTTGTGTGCGTCAAGAAACGTGAGTTGGAAAAATAAAATACAAATTGTTATGAATTAATTTTCTACCAAATATAATGAAATTATTCTATATGATTATTTAATTTTAATTTTGATTGTATGAATTTTTAGATATCAAGTTAATGTCAATATATCTGAGCAAAAACCTTATCAAGTACGAGAGAATAAATGGTGTTTGAGTTTTCCACCAAGGTGCTCGTCTTATCGAGTAGAATTTAAAACTGTCTATCGAACGCAGGTTAATAATATTATACTATTATTATTAATATATGTATTTTGGTTAATCTGGTGATTTGAATGGTGATGGAAGTAGTTTATAGTCATAGCAGTGGGTATTATTTATTTATTTATTTTATTTTGGGAGTAGGCTTTGACGAAAACAATACCAGTGGATGAATGCTGTGTTGGTTACGGTGCAACATTGGAAGGTGATGAATGTCGTCCAATTTGTTCACCTGAATGTAAACATGGCTTCTGCATTGCGCCAAATCAATGCAAATGTGAAACTGGATATGGTGGGCCTGCATGTGATATCAGTGAGTTGATAATTTTATTAGTTTTTTTTACTGATTTTTAAATAATATCAGAATTTAATTTAAATATTAGTAAGACAATTTTTTTTGTTTTTTATATCAAAATTATTATATTACAATTTTTCTTTTATTTTTTCTTTTTATTTTCATAGATTGTCCACTTGAAAAATGGGGTAGAAATTGTAGTCAACAATGTATGTGTATGAATGATGCAACTTGTGATCCATTTGATGGTAAATGCAAGTGTACAAAAGGTTGGAAGGGCATTGAGTGCAATGAAAAATGTTCAGCTGATCGTTACGGTCAGGATTGCGGTGAAATTTGTAGATGTAGAAATGGCGGAAGCTGTCATCATATTTCTGGCGAGTGTCATTGTGCTCCTGGTTACACTGGACCATTGTAAGTTATATTATATTTATCTCAAATATTCCATTCAACTTATAAAAAAAAAATTGTATTATTTAATTTATTTTATTCTTTTCTTATATTTATTTTTGTTTTTTTTTTCCTTAGATGTGACGATTTGTGTCCGGAGGGCTTGCATGGCGACGAATGTAAAACCAAATGTCGATGCCAAAACGGAGGTGATTGTTCGCCAACCGATGGAAAATGTTTTTGCACTCCTGGTTGGACGGTAAAAAATAAAAATAATTTTTTTACTCCAAAAAAATAAATAAAATAAATTATTTTCATACTCTTGCAAACATTTTTTAACTCTCCTTTTTTTATTTAGGGCGCTGTATGTGCAAATCGCTGTCCAAATGATTTCTGGGGCGAGAATTGCACGGGGAAGTGTGAGTGCTATAACGGAGCTTCGTGCCATCACGTGACTGGCGATTGCGAGTGTAAACCAGGTTACTATGGACCACAGGTGATAATTTTACCCACAATTTTTTATTACATTTTTTATTTCATTCTACTTGGAAGATATTATATAACAACAAGATAACGGTATTTATTAAATATAATTTCATTGATTTTCAGTGCCTCAAAACTTGTTCTGAAGGTACATTTGGTTTGAATTGTGAACAAAATTGTACGTGCAGCAACGGAGCAACATGTTCACCAGTAAATGGAACTTGTATGTGCAAATCTGGATGGACTGGTGATAAATGTGAATTACGAGCGTGTCCTCCAGGTATATGGGGACCTAGTTGTCAAAAAGTACGTGTTTATAATCTCAAAGTTACTAATCTATTACTAAAGTGTATACGTTAAAGATAAAAAAAAAATCGTAACTTTATATTTTCGCTTTTTTACTCCATTTTCATTTATCTAATCATGTGAAAAAATTTAATATTTTTTTTTTTAAGGTATGTGAGTGTGATAATGCAAACACAGAATTGTGTGATCCATGGACTGGCGAATGTCTATGCAAAACTGGATGGGACGGTGGAACTTGTTCACGACCATGTCCCCTTTATTATTATGGCGACCGATGTGAAAAACGTTGTAATTGTAAAAATAATGCTCAATGTTCACCGATAAATGGTACCTGCATTTGTGCTGCTGGTTTCCGTGGTGAAGATTGCAGTCAAACTTGTCCATCGCACACTTACGGTGAAGATTGTGCGCAAAAGTGTTCATGCAAACATGGCGCGTCATGTTTACCGGACACTGGACGTTGCAATTGTACCAAAGGTAATGTAAACATATAATATTATACTATAAAAATAATCAGAGATGAGAAAAAAGAAAACCGGAGAGAAGAAGAGAGAGTGAAGGGGAGAAAATAGCAACAGTAATATTTAATAATTCTCATTAAAAATCGGTTACAATTTTATTCTTTTCTTAATCCAACAATTGGAAAAAAAAGAGGGTAAGTGCAATTTTATTCAAGTTGTGTGATAACATTTTAATAGGCTGGGAAGGTGTATTATGCGATCGTCCTTGTGCTGACGGTTCTTTTGGAAAAGATTGCGCAAATAAATGTGAATGTCTCAACAACGCTGCCTGCGATCCACAAAATGGTAATTGAATTTTTTTACTTTTTTATCTTCGTGGTTTTTATTATTTTTTTCGTTTATCAAAGTTTTTTATTTCGGTGATGGTCTTAAAATCCACAAATATCTCTATTGAGTTTTACGTAAATCTATTATCTAGTAAAAGAAGATAAAGAAATCCCAGTGAAATTGATAATTATCTATCTTCTCGTGTATACTTGTTTGTACTTTTTTTTTTACATTCTCAATGATTGGTAGTATTGAAATATTTGTAATTATAATTTTTTTCTTCAATTTTATTTCGTATCGAATTTTTTTGCACTCCTCGGCAATATATTTACACAAACACACACCAATTTGTAACGTCTATACATAGGCACATGCACGTGTGCGGCTGGCTACATCGGTGAACATTGTGAAACGCGATGTGAGCAGGGTTTTTTCGGTCACGAATGCACGCAAACTTGTGACTGTGAAGTTGATAATATGATTGATTGTGATCCAGCAACTGGACAATGCATCTGTAAACCAGAGTGGCGAGGTACAGTCTTCAGAAAAAAACGAAAAAAAAAATTGAAATAAAATAAAAAGTTAATAAATTCAATTTATTGAATCTATAATAATTTTCATTTTATCAATTCGCAATGCATTTGAAATAAATAATATTAAATCGCATGCTTCAGCAATTTGACACTATTAACATACTCGGAAGAGTATTATAAATAAAAATAATAAATAAATAAATAAATAAACAGGAATTAGATGTGAGACACGATGTCCAGAGGGTTTGTACGGTGATGACTGTCATTCAAAATGCGACTGCATGAACAATAGTTCGTGCGATCCACAAACTGGTCAATGCATTTGTGCTCGTGGATGGGAAGGAATCAATTGTTCTCAGCCATGTAAACATGGATGGTATGGCGTTGGATGTAAAGAGAAATGCCCGAAAAAAATGCATGGTAAGATTTTTCTTTTAGCGTTTTATATCTTTAATTTATTCTAACTTTGGTAGAGTGAAAATATTTAATAATTCATTTAACATTTTGCATGAATTTTTATGCTTGAGCTTTGTGCAATGCTTGTAACTAATTACCTTGAATAAAAAAACATGATAATAAACATACATTTAATTATGTATTTATTCCAATTCGATAAATGACTGATGATTAAGGCCATTATTAATTGAAACAACAATTGAGGTAAGTTCATTTATTAAATTCTTATTTCAATAATTGAGAATGGATTGTTCTCTCTCCCGCTCTCTTTCTCTCTCCATGTGCAGCTTCATTTTGCCTTCAAGCATTTTGCTCATCGTAATGAAATTATTCAATGTTGATTATATTATTTTTACATTCATATTTTTATTTATTTGTTTTTTTAATATCATTTTATTAGGAAACATGACGTGTGATCATGTAACTGGTCAATACGTTTGTCGTCCGGGATACTTGGGTTTGACGTGCGAGCACTCGTGTCCATCCGATCATTGGGGACTCAATTGTTTAAATAATTGTGATTGCAAAAATGATGGTGAGTGTCATCATGTCACTGGCGTTTGTCAATGTCGACCTGGTTGGCAAGGTGATCGCTGTCAAACTCCATGTCCACAAGGAACTTTTGGTGTTAATTGTACTCAACATTGTAAATGTCAACATGGTGGAAAATGCCGAGCTAATGATGGCGTTTGTCGTTGTGTTCCCGGTTGGACTGGCGCACGTTGTAATGAAAGTAAGTCTAGTTTTTATTCAATTTTTTTGTTATCATTAAAATTAATTTTTCAGATAATTGAAATTGTTTGATGAGATAAATAATTTTTACGATTCTTAATTGAATTGTTATCAATTCGAATAAAACTCGGTTATTTATTCAATCGTTATCATTGTAGGTATTTTAAATCTCAATCATAAAAATAATTTAATAATGCTTTATAGATAAGAAAAAAATTTTTGTATAAATAGTGTAATTTCTATACATTATTATTTTTAATTTTTATTTTATT
>JAQQBR010001831.1:3982109-3994100 GCA_030347285.1 Microctonus hyperodae
TCACCACATACGAAAATAAAATAATTCAATCGCACCTTCATATAAATTTACATATTTTTCACACATAAAAATTTAATTGATATTGAAATTTATAATTCACAAAAAGCTCTCACGTTGTCACAAAATTAATGACAATATTATAAACCATATACAAATATACACAAACACACAGACACATAAATATACATACATACTAGTTTACAACTTGACCAGAACATGCATCCATACAGTAAAGTCGTGAATTTGATGCTGCAAATCGTAAATACACGCTATCGGAAATAACCCACCGCGAGAATTCTCATATATATACACACACGCAAATATATATACATACATACATATACACATATTATATTACATAGGCAGAATGGTTGAATCACCCTCTTCGCTAGAAACCCCTAGTTATATTGGCTTGTATATATGCAAAAGGGTTCACTGTGAAAACGTTGAATTATGCGACGATACTGAGCTTGTACATAGTCTATTATATACATATCTATATACACAGACAAATTCTACATACATATTGATATATATATAAATTATATATACATATATATTATGTATATATACGTATGAATACATAGAAAGAGTGATAATGAGTGAGGGAAATGCGTAACGCATTTATAATACAGGTCTCAACCCGTCTCTCTATTTTCTGCCCTTATATGTACACGCATAATATAATTTAACATATACCTACACATGTACATGCATATAGACACAATATCCATGAAGCCAATTCAGATAGGTTAATTAATAGCACCTGACTGGTGTAGTTATATACGTCCAGGCCATTTCGCAGATGCAGCTTATATGCCATAAACCACCCGCGATGCTTTGTGCCCAGTGTCGCCCCTCTTCAATTCACGTGGAATATGTATAGGTATGTATTTGCACTTGTGTATGTATGTATGTATGTATGTATGTATGTATGTATGTATACTTTATGGGTGGGTGTTGGGTATATTAGGATGCAGTACGAGAATGAATGCATCAGGCACCTGAAGCTCTTAACCAACCAGACATCTTGTATATTATTGTGCGGAGATGTTGATGTATGTAATTATATATTTTTTTTAATTTAAAAAATTTTTTGAGGGAGTTGGAGAATTTTTTGGTGTTTATGGGTGTTAAGTTATTTGTTTGGAATTTATTAATTTTTTTTATTGGTAATATTTATTTGTTTTTGATTGAAAGTTACTGGACATGAAGAGACGGAGATGAGGGAAATTAATTTGTATATTTATATCGACTGAATGAACGTTGTAGATTGAATGAAAAGGGGTGAATGTATAGGCAATTTAAAATATTAATTGGCGGAATTTGAAATTTATTTATAGTAAAATATAAGATGTGTCAATTTTTGAATTTAAATTCATTACTGAGATTATTTTTCTCGACAATTTCCTTACACATCAGTCGTGTGGATTTTTTTTGTATTAAGAAAATAATGAGACGATTGAAAAAAATTAAATAACAAAAATTTTTTTATTATAAGACCGGATGAATTTCCGCTTTCCAATTGCCTTTTAACCAATATATATATATTTATGTACATATATATATATATAATTCTCTCGGTCAAAACTACATTTCCTACTTTTCCATTATTTCTCGTTTTCTTTCTTACACTATTTCCTCTATTTTTTTCACCTTCACCACAAAAGGATAATCACAATTTCTCATGAATGTCGCTGTGGTCCTTGTGAGAATAAAACTTTATCAATAAATTTTTTATACTTTGAAACACAGAAAAAAAAATATAATAATTATTAATCTCTATTTTTTTCATTTTCCTTTAAGCGGGAAAATCATGAAAGTATATTTCGCTTGGATAGCCATATAAAATTCTTTTGTTCTTACAGTCAATTAACGTATTTTCTTTTTCTTTTTTAAAGCATACATCAATAATAATTTTTCTTCATTTTTCCCTCCTTCATTTTCCTTTTTAATTTCTCTCAATTTTTCACTAAATGAGTTCATTGTAGCGGATGCTCTCGATTAATGTGAGACTCGTGAGCTCTGCATGCGTATTTTGTATTGATTCGAATAGCACACGAGACGAGAGGCAAAAAAAAAAAAGAGAATGTGTATAGTGAAGAAGGAAGAGGTATGAAGAGAGATGAAGCCACTCATATAGAGAGTACTACCTCATGCCAACAGCGTTAAAGTACCTATATCTTCTCTCTCTTTCTCTTCCTCTATCCATTCAATATAAATGTATGTACGTACAACGTCCACACGCATGTATGAACATGTATGAACATGTTTAACTGTCGGATTAAACATTTGCCTACACTACTGAAATAAATTTACTTTTTATTATTTTCTTTTGTATCCCACTTTATATTATTCCTAACCATTCTGATATCTTTTGTCGTTTTCATTGGCCTACTTTAAAATCCATTGTCGCACAAAATGTCAGCCAATTTAATTTCGCAATTATAATCCAATGAATAATTTTTCAGTTTTATATTTAAAATTAAATCAGGAGAATCAAAATCAAGTAGAAAAATTTTTTTTTTTTTTTTGATTATATACATACTGAATAAAAAATTTATCAAGAGTAAGTAAATAAAATTAGTTTGAAATAAATTTCAAATTTTTTAATTAAATATTAATTATAACAAAATAATTATTTTATTTATTAAAATAAATTTCATCGCTTTAATAATTTTGTTAATTTTTTTTTTCCAATTTATACTCGAAGAAATTTTTCATCATAACGAATGTAAAAATACTGGAATTTCTATATTGTATTTATTTATATTTTATTTATGCTTATTGATAAACAAAAATAATTATCCTGAAGTTATTAAAATATTTAACTCTTGATGAATTAATTATTATTACCATGCAAATAATTCTGCTGACAATTATTGTATTACACATTTATCCCATAATTAAATATCATATATATTTATAATTAATCTAATTATATTTATTTAATTATCACAGTATAAGTCAAGTGAAATTTTGGTTCTATGAATTAGCACATATTTTTCTTTCCCGTTTATATTTTCATTTTATTTTCATTTGATCCATTTAATTTTATTTCATTTAACTTCTGTGTTCACGAACACACGTCAAACATGTTGGATAAAATGTGGTGAGTTCGTTTTTGGTCTTGACGTGTTCAGAAGCGCGTTCGTTGGTTTCCGGTGTCGATTTTAATCCTACTGAATGTGTTATTCTCACGCTCGACTCTAAATTCTATCACGTGCTCATCCATAATTTTAACAATTGATTGACATATTCCCATACTCATTCGTCCATTCATTAATTTATTTCATTCATTCATTTATTTATTCTTTCATATATTTATTTAATATTATATATTATATAATAAATAAAGTATGTATTACTCATAATAAAATGAATGACGGCTTTGAGAATATATTAAAGATAATGAAATTTGCAAGAGGCGCAATTGCATTTAATCGAATTTGTGATTTTGCTCGGTCTCAGATTACATTTACTGCCGCACTTGCGGAAAAGCATGAAAGGTTTATACATATGTATACATATCCGAATGAAAATAGTATAGAGACGACGTCAGAGGTTAAGTGGCTATCATTTGTCAGCGTCGGTTGCTTGCGCCTGCACGTGGAATATGGAATTCTTGGGTGTTGGGTTTATAACGTAATGCATAACTAAGATGCTCTCGTGTATCATCATTGTCTTTTCTTATTGCTTTTAAATCCATAAAAAAATCTTATTCAAAATAGGAAAAAAAAAGAACGGAAAATTTACATTTACAAGAACTTTTATCTACAGTTATTTTCATTTAATATTTTTTCCTGCAGTTATTTATTAATAGTAAAATATTTTATGAACACTGAATTTTTCAGTTTATTTATTTTGTTGAAGGAATAAAATTTTGCGATTGTAAAAAAAAAAATGGAAAGTCTTAATAAAATATTTATATAGTAAGAAATATATTTAAAAGTATATTCTGATAATAATTTAGTTGAGTTCATTGAGATATAAATAAATGAATGTGTTATTAATATGAATTAATATGAATGCGAAAATTAATAGAATTAATTGTTCATAAATAAATATGTGTGTTTATTTATATGAAAAAAATTATTTCGAGATGGACAGATTGCGATATTAAATTTTAATTATATTATAATTAATATGGGTAAAGTGAAAGTAAGAAAAAGCAACGAGAAGAACAAATGAATTCTCTGACTAAAAATATCAAAATAATTTTTCGAATATATATATTTTCCTTCTTTTTTTTTTCCCTTTTTTCCTCCCCAATAATTCACTGTCATATATATATACATGTGAGTGTAGTTTCGAGAGTGAGCGACGAACGAACGAATTAATGTCCAAACCTCCCTCACTCGCATTTTATTTGCTTTCATCTCTCTGCTTCCATAAACTAAATAAAACAATTCTTTTTATATTTCCATGAATTTCCTGGTATTCCAAGGGAATCTCATACAAAGTCTCATCCCCTATTTATCCGTTGTTTATTTCATCAAACAAAAATAAGGTCATCAAGAAATAAAAGAAAAAAATAATAAAAATTCATTTTTGACTATCAATCAAATTTACCAAAACAAATTTTCTTTTTTCCCCATTTATTTATTTCTTTTTTTTTCTTCCTAGTTTTTACACGAATAAACGAGCTTTATCGCGTTGAAAAAATGGGTGTAGAATAGTAGAGAGAGAAATACTCTGTAATATAGAATAAAGAGAAAATTTTAAAATAAAAAAAAAACGCAAGAGATCCTCTTAATTTCTGTTTTAATTCATAAAGCGGAATGAAGAATACAGACGGGCGCGTGTATAGAACGGAAAGTGGTCGGTTGGAACATTAGAGAAGCCTTTTCATCCCTTTGTCACTCCAGCTATTCTTTTGCTTCACGTAACCATTTCTCATAGCAGAGACTTTTCACTTATTTTTCCCCTTTTATTCTTTCTCTTTTTTTTTCCATCTTTTTGTTTCCAAGTACATATGTTTCTCGTATTTTTTTTTCCTATTTCTGTTTGTCTCCATTTTATCATATGCCTATATATTTATATTACATACATATATATGTTGTATGGAGTATATAAACCCTTATCGTTTGTTGGAATCTTATGAACGCATGAACACGACCTTGTCTCTGCTACGAAATTCCATTCTGCATTCTTGCTGTCATACTATTCACATTGATATTCGAAAAATATTTCATATAGACATCTGTTATCATATAATATTTATTGTACGTACGTTGGTATTATTATTGTCTTTGTTATATTAATTGAAATATATGTAGAGTAGATGAAGAAAAAAATTTAGATAAAATTAAATTATTTAATAATTTTCAGATATTTTTTTTTTGCAGTAGAGAAGAAATTCATTATTTTATTTTATTATTATTTTATTTATATATGTATAAATATATATGCATATTATTATAGACAAAAATATATTAATTATTAGTTGTACTGAAGAATAAAAAAAAAATATATAGACATCAAATAAATTAATGTTTGAAATAAATATTTATTTTATTAAAGAAATATTTAATACATAATTTTTACTGAAAAAATTATTTATTACTTAAAAAGGAGAAAAACATTGTTAATAATTTTTTTTACTCGAGAAACAATACAATATATAAAAAAAAAGTTTATTAAAAAATAAATGAATAAATGAATATTCAATTGATCCATCAATAGAATGAAATTTTTTAATGAGATAATATTTTTTATAAATATATTTAAATTTATATTAATGCATAAAAAAATTTGTTGAGAGATCTCGTGAATGAATGATAATGATGCGCTTACTGCAGGTGAAAATATGAGAGAAAGGAGTTGCCACGATATAGATATAAAAAAAAAATATATATTAAATATGTTGTGAGGATTGTGAATCATCAGAGCATATCCTCCCCTTAAGAGTTACTCCAGAAGACTTTAATTGGTTCGTGTCAATTAGTGAGCTCGCTCGTTAGTAGTAAACGGCGGACATGCGAGTTCATATACACATAGAATTCTCTTGGTTGGACGAATGCTCGTCACACTGATGCAAATATGTATTTATACATATAAATTAATATAAATATAAAAATATACAAACGAATATATACATGTGTATAAAATAAAATAAAATACATAACGACATATATTTCACTTGCTGGGGATAATATTTTATTCCTTAATATTTTTTATAAATTCTATGGATGAAAAAAATTTATTTGACGAATTGTTTTATTCCAGTTTATTTATTGCGGTTGAAGGATTTAAGTGAGAATTTAATTCCAAACAAGGGTATAAGATTATAATTTTGAAATTCCACACGTGACCTAAGTAACTGGCACGTAGATACAATAACAGAAATGTTATTGCCAATTTTATGAAATGATATAAAGATGAAATTGAAAAAAAAAATGTATCGAATCATTTATGAAATTTACACTTGTTGCAAATGTTGAGAAAGATAAAATTTCGTTAGATCGTGAACATGAAATATAATAAATAACAGTTTACTGTCGTTGTATAATATATATATATATATATGTGTGGATATATGTACATATATGTATACCCAAGAGGTATAATCTAGAGATGGTTGAAAGGGATTAAGGTCAGGGAGTTGTGGTGACGTGCACGGTCTCTGCTCGCATATTTAGCTTTGAGTTGGGACTTCACGGTTACACTAACATCAGTCACATGTATTTTACTATTTAATAGAACTCTGAAACAATTCAACATTTAGAATCCTAACGGATATTCAAATGTAAAATGAATTTTAAAATATATTTTAACTGAATATTTAAATAGATAATTGTAATTATTTTATGAAATAATGTTTGGATGATGAGCTTTGAAAAGGGCTTTGGAAACGTTGGATATTTTTGCAGAGCTTCTTGCATCCATCAGTTTGAAACCGAAGAATAAGCTGAGCTAAAGTGGAGGATTTATTTTTTTTTTAGGATATATTTTTTTTTTTAGAATGAGAAAATTATCTCTGCCTTAGGCTTTCGTGCACAGATATATTAACTCTGGGGGTTTTTTTTTTATCTGTAGATAAAAATTAGGGTTCAGCTAAAGATGTATATAATCCACCAAACACATCTGAAATGGAAAAAAAGGTTAGAAAAAAAATTTGCTTTATCTTTAATGTATATATACTGATAAAAATAATTTTCTGATGTGACAATGAGGATTCGAGATTCGTTGTAATATACGCCCCTACCCTAATCACAATTTCTCGGTTCTCTCCTGATTTTCCTGCACACTTGAAAACTCTGATGTCTGTCGGGAATACTCTGTCAGAAAGCGTTGGTAAATTTAAATGCAAATTTACAAAATGCAAATTAGTATTTCCCACATTTTATCTACTTTTTTTTTTCTTTATCAATCTCTCCCGCATTTGCTTCTGTTCTTTTGTCCTAATCAAACATGAAATGTTCTACTGATGGGATGATGCTTTTGATTCTCTCTTAATTCGCGTTTTACATTTTATTTTCCTCCATTTCAACCACTCACACAAAATCGTAACAAGCCAATTCGCGTATAGTTTCAGTGAGCAATGTGCATCAGTTTTTATTTCGTTTGAATTCTCGTTTTAAAATTTATTTATTTTTTTTCTTCTTAATTCTCAATGTTGACTTTCTTTATTTTTTTTCCCCCGTTTTTTTTATTCATTTGCCTTTTCTTTACTTTTTTTTCCCCTATTCTCTTTTTCTCACTGTACTACTCTCTGTGCTGCACACTCTCATTTTTTTCCTCTCGTTTTTCGCTCTACACTCGTGAGGTAGATGAGGCGAAGTACTTAAAAACCGGAATTATGTTTCGAGTATGAGATATATTTGGTTGGACGAAAGAGCGCCCAGTTTTTATTACATCCGTGTGCACGCGGACTATAGAGATTTAAGTGTTGCGGAATTTTACGTGAATCCGAAAAAAAAAATAATAAAGAAAAAAAAAATACAAAACGTGAACAGGGTTGGTTAGATGAGAAAAAATAAAATATAGGGTTATACATGCTTAATGACGCAACGGTAAATTTACCTCGTAATATTTTACCAAACTTTTGCAATTGAAAATAAATAAAAAAAAAAATTAGATAGAGGAATATAAATAAAATGGGATTTTGATAATGTTAAAATTTTATTATTTTATTATTTCTTTCAGTCTAGGGAAAAATATCAATTGAAATTTAAATATTCAATTATATTTTATAATATTTAATATTGATGAGTACAAGTTTATGTACTGGGCATATCGGATAAGTTGGATAATTGAATAAAAACTTTGTGGTATTTTTTTTCCTTTGGATTTTAAGTAGAAATATTTTATCAAAAGAAAATTCTCATTTCTCTTTTCCTTTTTTTATTTCAATGAGAAAGGATTTATATATGTAAAATACGACAGGAAAATTTATATGTGAATGTATGTACTATGTATTCTGCGCATGTAATAAGTCTATTAACACCATATGGAAGTGGAACGGAAAAAATGCTACGTGGATAGCAGCGAAAGCACACGCTAACTCTTTTCACTAATAAATTTAATAAAAATATTAAAGTGAAAGAAAAATGGAATATTTCTATTTTAATTTTCAAATTGAATTTGTATTGATTGTAAAATTAATTTTTACATTCAACTTAATGAATTTATTTTTTCCAATTTTATTTTTTAATTTTTATATATATGTATATGCACACAATTTACTTTCACCTTGACCTTTTTGAGTTGACTTAAATCATATGTGTTAGTCGAAGAAAAAAAAATAATAGTAAAAGAAAAAATATCCACAAAAAGATAAACGCCTAAAAACCTGAAGTCTTTTTTTTTTTTATACTTATTCTTTTCATTTTTTTTTTTTATTTTAGTCTGACACTTTTGACAAGTGATGGACGAAGAGGATGAAAAAATTAACATACGTACATAATAATCTCCTGAAAATTTTCTACACATTCAAAACATCATAAGAAAATTTTGCTCTGACATTTTTTTTTATCAACACTACTGTCAGGTACAAGAATAAATGATCATTTCATTCAAATGACGATGTTTATCTTCTACATTTACAGAACAAAAAAAAAATAACTGACTCTTCATATCATAAAAATCTTTAACACTTCCAACAAAAAATAAAAAACGATACGACAACCCATCTAAACAATAATTCATAAACAAATCTTCCTCGATCTATCTCAAACAAAAACAAAAAAATAAAATAATTTCTCATCTAATTATTTTTCTCACAAATAATATAAAAAAAAAATTCTCCCTGCTCCCTTATCTGTCTTTGGACTTAAATTACAAGTGGGCATAAGTGGCACGAAGGTGTGTAGACACCAGTATAAAGTGTGAGTGAAGGGCAAAGGAAAAAAAATCGCAAGAAGGGTTTTATACTGTGTGCACATACACATTTGTGTGAACACGACGCGAATGGTAAATAAAAAGAGCCTTGAGGATTTTTACAATCCCCCGCGTGTAAAAGTGCTTGCAGGGTAAAAAAAAAAGTCTAATACATACACATATACATAAGTGCGTGTGTAAAAATAAATACATACATATGATAATAGACAATATAACGAGGGAAAAAAATAGAGGAAAAGAAAAAGAAAAATGGGGAGAGTAATAGAAAGGAAATATCTCTCTCCCTGTTATATTATTCTTTATAGCTTTTCTCTCTCCTCCCTTAAAGCATCTATCTATATCCTATTCCATGTCTTCCATTCAACCTCGTTTCCGGTCAGCCTCTCGAGAAATAAGATAAGAGGCTCTCTCATATGTGAACAAAAAAAAAAAAGACCCTTTCGCGGATCGTTCGCATCTGCCACGAATGAACCATCAATGTTATATTATTATATGTTACATGGATAGATAAATGTTTATATATGTGTATATATATTTTTGTACATAAGAATATGTAGTTTATACATACATAATACGTAAAAGTATCGGATGAGTAAATATTAAATGGACTGAAAATATTTAATGAAATATATTTGACATTAATTTTTATTGGTCATTTAATTATCAAATTAATAGATATTAAAATATTATTTGTTATTTTTTGTAATTGGAGAAATTATGTTTTTTGTTGTGTTTAATTTATGTTTGTTTAATATAGTAAAATATAATTAGAAAAGAAATGTTAATTAAAGGAAATAAAATTTTTTTGTATTGATAAAAATTTTTGATTGGAATTAATTCGTATTTATTTAGAAATTTTTTTTATTTAATTTGATAGAGGTAATTTATTAGATATTATTTGTATGTGAATAACAAAATTTTTTATTGATGGATTTTTATTGTTTATTTACCTGCTTTACAAACATCAAGATCCAAATCGTCTGAGATGGCATGTAAAAATTTTGTATTAATCAATTCCTCAATTGTAAAACTTTTCCGACGTTCATGATGATATTTTTGTTTATTGTTTAATATTGTCTGGATGTTATTAATATTAGTTTTATTACTATCATCATCTATCACGAGTACACGACAATTTATTTCACATATGTTTAAAATTGAAATTATAAAAAAAATAATGAGAATGGTAATATAATACATCCTCATCTCGAATTAAATTTTTTGTTTTTTAAATTAATTAATGGACATGACACACCACTTTCTTTCTTTATTATTTTTTCTTTCATACACTTGAATTATTTAAAAATAAAAATTCTCTTACACTTTTCACTTACACATAATTTTTTATCTTAATAAAAATTAATTCATTTCATTTTCATTTGCTTTTTATTTTATTAATTTTTTATCTTTTACGCTTTTTTTAATTTTTCCAGTTTTGTTTTTTTCTTTTTCTTCTCGTTATCGTCGTCACTTTAATAATTTTATTGTTGTACACAGAGAATAACTTCTCGAACACAACGCTATTTTTCTCTCCCTGTCTAAGATTTCGCAGACAGCGCGGAAAACTTTCACGTGCACCCCTCTTTTGTACAGTCTCCTCCCGCCCTTCTCTTTCTCTTTATATCAATGAAGAACTTTATGACTTTGATCACATCCCTACTGCTAAACATATACTTCAACGAACTTGAATATCGAATACCAAAGACAATACAATTGTTATTCATTCATTAATAAACACTGTCAACTAAATAACCCAACAACAACCAAAAGAAAAAAAACAATTCAAAACAAATATTATTCTTTCTTCTTTACAAAAATATAATCAATTAATTATTTTCACTTTGAAAAATTAATTTGACATGATAACTAAGTAAGTACAATCTCTCTTGTCAGTTGCGTTGTGTGACCGTGATAATCAGCCAACTCAGCGAGTCTTTGGTCAAAGTTCGAGGATAGCAGAGTTGAATTTTTTTTTTTATTTTTAATATTTTATATTTATTTCTTATCTCCTTCTCGTTATTATTTTCTTCCCAATCACTCGACGTTAAATATCATCATGTTGCAAACGTGGAGAATTGACTAATGACAACACAACAACAGTGATCTGACACAGATGTTCTCGCGTTTATTGTGTTGTTCGTTGTGCTCGTACGTTTTGCCTTCTACCGACTAGTCGCAACGCGTTCGAAAGCGCGCGCCCACACTTCTCCCCAAAGACAACCCAACGAAACCCGCGCGAGAACGCGACTCTGGTGTGGCAAGAAGGGCGATTGGTGTGACGGTGGTGGTGGGGTCAACATGGAGGGGGATGCACGGAGTGTTATAGGGGAGAGAGAAAATATTGAAATGCGAATAAACAAATATATTTAGGGTAAAAATAATTTTTTTTTTTATTTAAATTTGACAATGGAGGAGTTTTATAAATAATTTAATAAATACTGTAAATTTATTTAATTATTTTTTATTTTTAATTTTAATTTGACGATGGAAGGATTTTATAAATAATTTAAGAAATATTGTAAATTTACTTAATTATTTTTTATTTTTTATTTTAATTTGACAATGGAGGAGTTTTATAAATAATTTAATGAATACTGTAAATTTATTTAATTATTTTTTATTTTTTTATTTTTATTTTAATTTAACCAT
>JAQQBR010001831.1:4009212-4023229 GCA_030347285.1 Microctonus hyperodae
AAAAAAAAATATATCAAAGAGCGTATTTTATTTATTTATTTATTTATCGAAACGAAATAGATACGAAACTTTGTATCACAGATTTATTATCACATTGTCGTAAATTTTATTGTTATCATTGCTCTGAATGAGATATTATTTTGTGCTCATTTGTTATAAAAAATAACAATGTCTGATTATTAAAAAAAAATTAATTAATTAATAACGATAGGGGAATCCTGTACTTGACAGAATATCTGTGAATAAATTCACATTAATATATTGATAAATAAAATTTATTTCACATCATTATTCTCATCAATTCATTGTTTAAATTAATTGATTTTATCATTTTAAATAATTTTATCACACAATGTATTGAGAAAGTGTACAACTTGACATGAAAAATATGTCAAAGTACATATTTAAAAAATTTTAATGTCTATATATTAGATAAAACATGAATATATTTTTCATTTTATCAAGGGAATATTATTTCCGGAAAAAAATTTACTCAATAAATCGGAAAATAAAAAAAAAATATGAGAATAATGATTAATTAACTTCTCATTACATCGATATCATTGCTTACAAATTTTTAGATAAATAAAATGAATGCATGGCATGTAATAAAAAATGTTCGTGTCAGTGATAATATATAATTGTTAATGAATTATGTGTCATGAGAAATAATAATGAAACTACAACGGAATTAAAAAAAAAAATGCGCATTAAAATATTTATTTGTTTTATAAATTATATACAAGCTTCAAAAAATTTTAATTCTCAAAATCGTTTCTAATTTTCAAGATAACAGTAAAATTATAAACGAATAAATTTAAAAATCCTCTTTATTCTTTTGTGAATTTAATAAAAATATCATCACTAAAAGAATAATATAACTTATAAATTTTTTACAATATCACAAGTACATTATGTATTTATATTTATATACATTATAAATATACATATACGTATAAGTGAATAGTACACATCAATACATGTGTCTGTGTGCAAGGACTTTAGAAGATCACGAGGTTTTTGAACCAACCAACTGAATTTCAGGAGAATATTTCGCGTTTGGCAGACGTGTAATTTTGACGATCAGCACAATCTTGCGGTCGTTCGGAATTGCCGGTTTAGAAGACCACACTATTATTCGACAGGTTTATATACATACTCATATATACCTGTATTTTGCATTATATAGAACCACCGAACAATCGACAATTATGATCGTACGATCGTGAGGGGAAAAAGAATTACTTTTTAAAATACAACTTTTTCCTCTAAATATTTATTTTTTCTAATTTTTTTAGTTCTATTATATTAATTTTTTTTTTTCCTGTTCTTTGCTTTTATTTTCCATCATACAAATATTTGTAATGTGAATTTTTGAATTGATATGGATCAATTGGCATGACGGTGAATATAAAAAATGAATAACTCACCATTATCCTCCAATATATAATGATCTTTTGAATCCATCACTGCATTATCCGTAGCAGTGAAAATAATTCCAACACTCATACTCTCTTCAACAAGAATAAACGCGCACTAGACACGTTTTGATATATATCTTCAACACTTCTTTTGATCATACACTTGCAAACAATGATTGTGTGTGTTTGCACGTCGATTATTCTCTAGTGTGTCATTAAATAAAATTGCGCAATTAAAAAATCTTGTTAATCACTTGAAAATTTATCCACACACAACAGCGTGTATTAAAAAATAATTCCGTCAAAATAATACCATAATAAATCTGTATCAAATGACGATATTTGAAAAAATAAAAAATACTATCAATCATAAAAATTAATTCACATAAATTATCTATCTTTTAACAATATTACACTGTCGTATTATTTTAGTTTGCAAGTGTAATTGAATAGTTAACAGATGAATAAAATTAATTAAATTCGGTCGTCGTAATCGATCGACCGTCAATAATCTTTTTCGATTCACAATCCACATTAGATTAATAAATCGAATCAGTGATTTATTAATTTGTTTTATCTTACATAATCTGCTTTTTTATATTCCTCTACTTCGTCTTGGTATTTCGTCGTTGCCTTTCAACATTTGCGGTTGTAAATGGCGCAGATATAAATTGATAAAAATTACAATGTGACCTCGAAAAATATCAAAATGATTATATTAAATCAAATTATTTAAATAATAATTATTAAATAAACACTATAATATTTTCGTGTATTACGAAAATATTATTTTAATACATTTTTAATTTTTATAAAATACACGTCTATAAATTTTATTTAAAATTATTTATAATATTATTATTAAATCACAATCATCTACACTTGCTTCACTATATTCACCTCTTCAATACACCTCTCGATGAAAGATAATGGAGAATCTTCAGATCACTTTAACGCTTTATATACTTATAATGACGTGAATTGACACGAGTGTAGTAGATAAACAAATATATATATACAATACTAATTCACAAATTACTGAAACACATGTCATCCGCATTAGTTGACAGAGCTTATTATTATTTCAAAAGTAAATAACGATAATCAACACTAATTTATTGTCTCACATTAAACCGATTATCATTTAACCATCGAGGTTATATGTATTATACATAAATTTTTTTTTTATATATTTATATCATTATTCGTAAACACTTTAAGAACATTTATATAATTCCAATGTTCATATAAATAATATTAATGTCATTCAAATTTCATCGTTGCAAATTAACGTAGTGGTGAGAAGAAAATACGAAAAATTTAATAATAGTAATAACAATAATTTGTGGACTTTGGATAAACATTTGTACCTTACATGACATATATTATTCTCACGTTTTGTTTGACCATGTGATGCGTCACTTGGCAATAATATATAAAAGACAAATTTCTGATCAAAGTCCATGCCAATAAAAAAAAAATGTGAAAAAAAAATAAATCACAGAATTTTTATTTCAATATTTATGAAAAAAAAAAAAAAAAGGAAATTCCGCAATACGATTTATAATAATTTGCACATTATTTAAAAATTATTTTATAATTGATAAAATTTTTTTTTTTTTTCTATTTAAAATTTTATTTATAAAATTTACGAAATTTTCATCATGGATAAATAATTTTTAATTAATCACACTTATGTATTTATCACTACATAATATTTTTCCACACCGGATATCGCGCGGTTTTGTATACGTTATTATTTCTGTAAGAAACAACTGAAGCAGTCTGCACTTCAGTAGGTTTTGTATTAAAGTACATCGCCACACGCGGAGCTACGGTGTATATATAAACGTGTGTGCAAGACAAGCTGAAGCGACAGGTATGGTTTGAGGAGGTGCACACACATCAGGCCACGCGGTGCGAGCACACTCGTTTTGTTGGGAGGAAGGGGGAGGGACTCATAACACAGCGCCGCATCGCCGCCACTGATGACGACCAGACGATCACGACGTTAATGACGACGGCGACGACGACGACCATCATCATCACGACAATAACGACAGGTGTTTGTATTTAAGTTAAGAGGAACCAGAATAGAAATAAAAAATCCATGGCGAAAACAAAAAAAAAAAAAATTCTATAAAAAAATTTTTTTGTGTGGATTATTATTTTTTTTTAATCACTTTATATGATTGTATAAATTGATTAATTGTTATTTTTGTCTAGGTAGTATTTATTAATACATATGGTAGGTTTATAAAGATAGGTTGTTTATATTTATTTTTTTATTTGAAGACTTAATTATAATTGTGAGGAAAAAAAAATTGATTAGAGGATTTTTCTCATATAAAGGTTAAAGTGTCACACCTTTCGACCTTATAGATTTGATAAAAGGGATAAATTTTTTTACTTATGTTTGTGGGTGTTGAAAGGTGGTGAATGCAGATGTTTAAATGTGTGTGTGTAGTTTTGCGTCAATAAAAAGGTGTGTCGTTGTGAGAGAATAGAAAAAAAAATACTACCCTTTAAATAAAGAAAAAATTCACACGCAATATTGATCGTATCGAGAGTCAGAAATAAATTAGGGCGAGTCTCGTAGTTAAATTTCTTTTTTTTTTTTTGATGAATAAAAAAATTTATACTTGTGAATGAATGATGAAATAATCGAGTAATAGGATGGAAAATTAAAAGAGTCATGATACGATAGAATAAAGTTGTTATTTCAAAAGGAGAAGAGTACGCATATTGTCTACATATAGCTTAATTAATTAAATATTACCGAGGTTTTTCACGACGAAATATTATATACGTGTATATAAGACAAAGTCGATTCGAGGACAAATCGCACAAGGCATTGCACGCTTTATTGATGTCAATTAAGAAAAAAAAAAACAAGTACCATGAGCCATAAGAAGGTCATACAATATTATAAACTTGATAACGAAAAATGGTGTGAAATAATTTTAGTTTTATATATTTAAATTATTGAGTTTGAATTTTAATACCAAACAGAAATTAAAATTAAACATATTTTTTAAGTGAATAGTCTTTCACAACGTTGAAAAAGGTCATTGTACTCGGGACAAAACATTTTGTGATTGATCAATAGGTGGAAGAAAAATTCAATAAGAACGAATACAAAGTCAAATGAAAAAAATAAAAAAATTGTAAGAATAAAAAAAAAGTTACTAGCTGTATACTCATGCAGTTAATGATAATATACTGATAACACATTTCGAATATACATATGTTTGCATAAAGTGTTGATATACACGTATAGAATACGTTTATCTTAATGGTGTTAAGTAATATCCAAAGTCATTTATTTATTATTTTTTTTTCGTGCTGTATAAAAGTGAAGAAAAAAATATTGACCGAAATATTAACGTCAATCTGTAAGCATGAGATAATTATTTATTTCCAAACGTAAAAAATATATTAATTAAAATAACAGAAAAATAAAACAAGCGGATGCGCATAAAATAATTAATAATAAATAATAACAAATATATTAATTATATAAATTATAAAAAAATATATATTCATACGTAATTCTCCGAAAAGATATTCCGGTTGAATATGAAAATTCATTTTGACCTTCATGATATTTACCTATATATAAATTCTACTAATTTAATAATTAATAATTGCAATATATAATAAATGCGAATATTATTTCCTTTAATAAACAACTCGTAACGGAAGAAGTGTACGTTGAATCATATTGGACAAATCCTGAATGAATTAAATAAACAGTATCTTGTTGTCACATGTAGAAATATATCATGACACGCGCGAGTATAATCCGATTATGTCGATGAGAATCCAAGGTTAAAAAACGTGAGGCTCGACCAATGTAAAAAAAAAACAATATAAAAGAAAAAAAAATTAATATAAAAAAAAAATATCAAGTAAATTGCGCATAAAGTGCAGTGAAAATATTATTGTAACACTTGTATTATCATATATGAAAATATAATCTAGACACACCTTCATAATAGAAGGCGTGTTCTTCATCGTCGTCGAATTAAATTAATACAATTGTGTATGTAATATATTTGTTATTAATAATACAATACACATGTATAATATTTAATATAGAAATAGAAATATTAATTAACAGCTATTTATTTTTCTATTCAATAAAATGCAATGCAATGTAGTACTTGTGTACAATTTGTGACAAACAAAAAAGATGACGAATAGTTAAATTTATTGTTTGTAGAATTCTTTTTATTTCTTTTTCTTTTTTTAATTTTTATTTTATTTATTTTCTCACTTCTCATGTGAGGTAATAACACCACAATCCGTCTTATCGTCATAGTGAATAATTATTCGTAAACGAATTGGCGTAACCCTTACCTTGACTCAATGTTCATAAGCTTTGTCAACATCCTTCGATAATTCATTATTCACTAAATAAAATCAATCATCCATTTCGAATGGCATACAAAAGATAAAAGAAAATGTTAATAGAATAAAAAATTAAAAAATTTCTATACAAGTGCAGAAATTTATAATAAAATACTTGCGTACGTAAATATAAAGACGAAATAAAATAAAAAAATATAATTATTTTATGGTTCAGGGAAAATTGTTAAATGAATAATTGCACGTTGCTACATTTTATTTTGCCATACATATAATCGCACGAGACATGGATCTCTGCTGACAAATGCAATTTTCAAAAGTGAATGGCACACACATATGCATATAAATATTTATATGTATACATACATGTATATATATTTATATGCAGACATAAGTGAACGCCAGGAATTGTGCAAGGACAAATATCGCTGAGCGTTGGAAATATTCATACATTTGTATATTTTTTTTTATAATTCACTGTAATATACACATAACAAAATGTGTATGACTATTAATTGTCGTTAATTGAAGTAAATAATATGATAGAGCAATTAATAATTTAACGAGAATTTATTTCGAAATAATAAAGGATTTAAAATACAGTAACATTTATTACAATTTAATGCAAATAAATTAAATGATATTTATTATTTTTCTCATTACAATTGTTGTGACTTTTAAAATGTTAATTTTATTTTTATTCTAATAGAAAAATTAAAATTCTAACATCGTAAATGTTTATATAAATTTAGGCACTGTATAAATATTAAATTTTTCATGACATCACGAATGTGTTTTAGTTATAATTAATTAAAAATCTTTTGCGATAAATTGAATTAAAAATATACAGAAATATAAATTTTTTTTTTTTCAAGTCAACATTCAATTAAATAATAAAATTATATTGTTTATATTTATTTGTCTCTATTGTTATGTAAATGTTTTAAATGTTTAGTTGAATTATCCTTCATTTAATAATACGAAGAAGATTAAATCTTATGATAATTATATCACACAATGAATTTATATATGAATTATTTATTTTATATATTTTCATAGTGTTTTAGAAGGACGTACAATAAATTGAAATCACATGTAGCTATTTAGTTGCAGGCAATTTTGTCGTATATTATGATGACTTTACAGACAGAGTATTCAATGTATATGAATATTAAATTCACCACCCTCTTTTATTGTCATCAACATACATGTGTGTGCATGAATTATTATTACCGTCGATTGGGCTCAATGAGCAACAGTGTGCCTGCACTTATCATTTTACTGAGGCTATATATTTAATCCAACGGGTGACACAATTATGCAAGAAATATTGCAAAATTTTTTTCTTAAAATTCATTATATAAAAATAATTACTAAAAATTTAATTCTATAATTTTTTAAACGTTCTCTATTTTTATTACACTTCATTATTAATATTTTTAACAATTTATTCAGTGTATATTATGCATGTACATATGGATATGTATGTATGTATTTTTATATATATTTGTAGGTATAAAGTTTGAACGTTTATTGAATTATTAAATTTAATTTAAAATTATTTATGAGAAATATCAACGGAATAATTTACATTTTTATTAAGTGTGGAAAATTTTTATGATTAAATTTATTATTATAATGATGTATTAAATAATTTAACACCCGTTATACAACCTCGGTTGTCTTCATGGATATAAATTATAAAGTGAATTATTTATAAACTATTGCAATTGTTCATGTAGAGGGTTGCCGGGAAATTCTATGAAGGTTATCAAAGTATTTTTTGATTGTCTAATAATTGCCTCGTCGTGAATAAATTCACGTACTCTATACATTAAATAATAAAATAAATAAAAATAAAACGATGTTAAAAAAAAATTTAGTGTATTATAATATTTTTAATATACAATTAATAATTATTATTTTTTCACTGTCTTTCGTTGAGTTAATGATTAATTTCAAATTTTTTTCTCAACACATGATATAAAAGTCGCGTGAGGTTGATGACACTTATGTGTAATTTATGTATAAGTTCCCAATCGACGCGAATCTCATAAGGTTATTCAATCCCAAACACTTTCTCCTTTTTGCCAAGATTTCCGAGAGCGTCGCGTGTTTCAATGACCAACGCCTTCAATTTTTGTTGCCAATTAAATACAACAATTATTTCCAAACATTAATTAATAAAATATTACAATTCCAATCACGAATAATAATAATATTTATAATAATTAATTGAATTAAATATTGAAGAAAAAAAAATTATTATCCTGAAATTAAAAAAAAATTATTTCACTTTTCTGAATAAATATTTATTTTCTTTTATAAAACATGAATGATCTCCAATTCATTATTTTATAATTTACTTCCTGTATCATTAAACAAATATACATATGTATATTATTATTATTTATGTTATATATATACACATATGTGTGTATTAATATTGACTAATTACGACATCATTCTCTCCCATTTATTACATCAATATTCATAAATATAAATACGCGTATATGGTCTACATTGCTGCACGCGAGGACAAAATTATGTTTCATCAAAATAAATCTCAACTCTATGCGATATTAATAAATAATTTCGTTGAATAGAATTTTATTGATGAGAAAAAAAATTAATAAAATAAAATATAAATGAAGATTGAATATAATGAGAAATGATGTATTATAACAATTATAAATATATCTTTTTCTTATTACGAATAATTTATTAATAAATATATCGGACTATAAATATATATTTTTTTAATTTTAAATATAATGCATGATGATAATTTCTAGAGGGAGACCTCGAGATTCAGGGGAGTCATCGATACGACGAGGTCAACTTTGCAATGTCAACACAGTAGTAATCACCCTCCTTCATATAATCCATTCTCTTCTTCATCTCGTTCTCTCTCATGCTGTTTAGTTGACGGTGGTTTACAATCGTACAGGGTCGTGCGGAACATTTCACCAGGGTCAATTCAGTTTAAATTATTTGACTTCTATATCGTAAAATTCATTGCATTGGGGAGCTTTAATAATTTTTTTTTTTTAAAATTATTCTCAGGATAATTCGAATGATCATGATACAAATTAATTCAAGGCATGATGAAATTAATTATTATTAAAATTTTATTTGTTTTATTTAATAATATTTTTTAATAATTTATAAATAATATTTTTAATAATTTATGAATTAATAATTATTAAAATTTCATTTGTTTTATATAATAATATTTTTTAATAATTTATAAATAATATTTTTAATAATTTATAAATTAATAATTATTAAAATTTTATTTGTTTTATTTAAAAATATTTTTTAATAATTTATAAATTAATTATTATTAAAATTTTATTTGGTAGAAATTATTTCGAATATATACATATTGGAAAATTAAATAATAAATTTAGATCAGATTTATTTATTTTTTTTTTCATTATGATACAAGTGTGAAGAATATAATTAATTAAAAATTAAGAAGTAAAGGAAATTGATAGTTGTAATGGGAATATGAATAAATAATTTTTACTTAATTAATTATTGTTCATACGTGTAATTTTGTGATCCAACAGAATTAAAATGGACTCATGGTAAATATGACCTTTAAATAACCACCATAATGAAGAGTATAGTAACAGAAAAAATAAAATGAAATAAAATAAAAATAAACCAACGAATAAAATATTCAATTCTGTACGCGCGTATATTTAAAAGTATTGCGAATATTCATGTCAAGGTTAAAAATCATCACTTCAATCTGATATAGATAATTTGTCTTTTGAATCTATATCTTCATTTCCCGAGCAAATTAATGTCGAATTTTATTCAGTAGAAAAATTAAATTTTGACTATAAAAAAAAATCAATCACCAGACTCTAAAGATAAAAAAATAAAATTCTTGTAGAATTATTGCAAAAAGTGGTTTGAGGATTTTTATAGATTCTCAATTTGAAGGTTGTGAAGAGACAAATGTGAACGAACGATATGTATATTCAAAGATTAAAAATAAACATACGAGAAAAAAAAATAAAATGCAAGAACAATCTGATGCAAAAAAATTCAACAGGGACTTATTAGTATTCTTGTCCAAAATAAATAAATAAAAATGAATGAAAAAAAAAAACCGGATTGGAATTAAGTCAGGACACATATGTTCATATTTACATTAAGAGTAAAATGACAAGATGGGTTTGATTATACATATGTATATAATATAGATGAAAGAAATTTAATATACATGTGTTGAATCCCATCGAACTCTTCACATTCAATTTATAAACACACTTATATATGTATATATTTTAATTTGGCCTTCTACAAGTTTTCGCCTCGGTTTCATGTCACAAGATAGAGCGAATCACTTGGAGGAACATTGCCCTCTTAAAATAGTTTGTCAATTATTGAATTAAAAAAAAAAAATTAAAGAAAATAAAAAGAATGAAAATTAATATTATGAAACTTGGATAATTAAATAAACATAACTGTTTATTAAACACAATAAACAAATGTATAAATAAATAAACAAACATTTCAAATTGTAAATGTATGTCATCGTGAATGGAAAATTTTTCACGATAAAGAGTTCATTGCTACCATTTTATATATAAATAAATAAATAAAAAAATAATTATTATACATTCTATTTTTTCGCAATATTATATTCAAGGTATTAATCACAAATATATTCTTGATATTTAATTTGTGTAGATTCCAAGATGAATATAATATATAATGTTAAATAAATGTTGATTTTATCTCGAGTCGATCAAAATTAAAAATAAAAAATATATACAAATAGATATGTAGATAAATATGATACATAGAAAAAATTAAAAGCTCCGAAATTTTATTTAACACAGTACCAATGACCTCATAAATAATTCGAATAGAGAATTTATTTTATATTTTATATGTTGAATATAAATTATTCTCATTTGGATCGTTTTTTTTTTTTGTTTTAAACTTCTATTAATTTTATTTGATTATCGATTATTCACACATGAATGAACGCGCGATTTTTGAAAGAAAAGAGAAGAGAAGGAATATGAAATAAATGAGAAAAAAATTGCTAACTCACTAAATTCAAAGGATTTACAAGTGTTTAATACTGAAGGTAAGCAATCGAGGCACGTGAACTGGAACGCAACGGGTTCAGTTTATAATGGAATGTCATTTTACGTGACGCAATTCACTTTATTACTTCTGATAATCACGAGACAGAATGAGAAAGAGATATATTTATATATAACTGCATTTGTTATTGTTGTTACTTCTATATAAGGTTCAAGGTCATTAAAATCCTATAAAAAGAATTTAAAGGAGTTTATAAAATGATTTATTATTTTAGATAAATAACACATAAGCTATTGGCATTAAAGAGTTAAATAGAAAATATTTGCGACAAAGAAACAAAAGTGTATTCAAGGAATTCAGGTCAAATTGTTGACTACCTCTCACTATTAAAAAAAAAAAAAAAAAATATTACGAGCGAGAATAAAATAAAATTATAAGAAGCGCAAATAGAATATGAATGTTGTGGTGTTATTCATTATTTTAATTATACCTTAAACATTATGATTAAAAAATAATGTTTATTGTAATTATCAATGAATAATAATATTAGATTGCGTTATAAAATATTATAAAACTCACCATTGTCAAGTGGTGGATGCTGCAATTGATGTAAATGTGCATAATATTGATGATGGTGCAAAATGCACTCGAGATCAGTGCAGTTAAGCATTTTCCAAAGATACAAAATAAATTCACTTCTGTCTTATTGACAATACAATCAATTTTATATTCACTTGATTATAAAAAATATAAAAAAAATATTTCAATCAACACTGAATATCGTCTTTTTTTTTTATTGTTATGATAATTAATTAGACAAATTAATCACTAATGATAAATACACCGTCACAAAAAATCACATAAATAAAAAATTGCACAATGCAAATCACAAAAAAAATCAACCCATATTTTTTACAATAAAATCTTTCAAAGTTCATCGATGAAAAAAAATAAAAATAAACAAATAAAATAAAATAAATTCCATTGCACTTTGAAGCACGGAAGTAGTTTTTTCCTCTTCAACATTCAAATCACGTGTATATTAAATCCTAAACAACAATTTACCTCTTCCGTTTTTAACAACATAAAATTTATTTCCTGGTTCAAAATGTTTTATATCACTGATATATCTTGAATGTCCATAATTGTATTACGTGATTTTGTTCAATTATCTCATAAACAGTCGTATCAAAACGTGACGGAATATAAGCGACGATCATCATTGCACATTTATACAATTGATAAAATATTTCATCGCACAGTGGAATTTATAACTTTACAACCATTTATTTTTCCTTTTATAAAAGCAAAAAGAAATATAAATATACATGTACATAAATATAAATATCTTTTTCAATTTCAATTTTAATAACCAATACAAACATTAATGTGTTAATAACCAATATTCACAATATACTTTCTAAAATATATTATCTGCATATACTAAAACTGTAAAATATTAAAAGATAAAAGTTCAACAGTCTATTGAATATCGCAAAGAAGGAAGACAAAAATTGTATGTAATAAATTCCCCTTTTGATTTTCTATACAATTTCCTGGTACATCAAATTATTATGCCCGGCATATAAATTTACTCTGCAACATTTTTCCGGCGTCTCAAGGACTACAAATTCAAGGTCACATATATTCTCAATGGCAATATACACATATGAATACTGAAAGAGAATATAAGTTCGTCGACTGTGATCGAGGACGTTATGTGAAGATGTTGATGATACATACAAGGACAAAATTTCACTCTTAACTTTTCTTCTCTTTTATACATACGTGTATGTACACAATTGAACATTAAATTGAAGGACAATTTTTCATATCACATTAATACATACATACGTATATATAAATTATAGACAATATATTGATACATACATTTGTATGTATGCATTTATAAAATAAAATATATAAAAATTTTTCAATCTTTATAACAAGCCAAGGTTGAAAACACTCGAGAAATTTTCGCCCTCAAGCTGAACAGATTACAGCATAACCTTCTAATTTTTTACTCACATAGCTTTATATATATATACAGATTACATGTGTACATATGTTTATATGTATGTATAAGTATATAAAAAATTTGTTTCCAAGGCTTGCAGGATAATCGAACGTTTTACATTCAACCCCATTCAACAAACAATATAAATAAAATTACATACTTGAATTCCATTTGAAAAAAAAAAACTACAAACAAATTAATAATAATAGTAATAATAACTTAAAAAATTTTATGTTAATAACAGCACTTATTTATTATACAAAAATAAAAAATATGAATTCATCCAATATTCATATTGAGTGTTTTTATCATATTTAAAAATTTTTTTTAATCAAAATATCAATCGTAATTTACAATACTAAAATATAAAATTGATATTTTATACTGATACAAAGTTAAAAATAAATACGTGATTTTTAATTCTCTACACTAAAACACTGGTAAATAAATATAAATAAAAATTTTTAATTATTTCTTCGCACACAAGTATTTTTCGAATATTTATTTTTTTATTTTTTTAATATCAATGATGATAAAAAAATTGTCACACTTGCATTAATGAACTTGAATATTAAATAATAATTGATAATCAACACAAATAAATATTCATACATATATACATACTTATTTATTTATTTATTTACGTATATATATATTAAAGAAAAGAGCGAGCGAAAAGACTTTTTATATATTTTTATTGATAACCGCGCTTAGCCGATCGTTTGCGAATGTGGTATGTGACCGGGCAAATGTTGAACGAATGTTGAAGCCCCCTTGGGCTTTTGCTTTATGTACATGTGTATATTTATTTATATATATACTTATACAATATGTGTATACATATATACATATGTTTATATGTGTGTATGGGTCACTCAGTCAACGAGTAGTAGCGCGAGAGTACACTTACTTTCCAGTCGCCATGTTAACTTTGTCTCCCTCTCTTTTTTCTATCTGTGTGTATATATTTCTTCCGCTCTCTGATTGCCCCTTCTTCTATTCCACCGATGAATTAATCCAATCCTTTCATTAATGTCAATTAATGATATTATATTGTTTTATTTTATTGCAGTTTTATTTGTCATACAAATTTTTGTCATGATCAAATCCCAGTGGTGTTATGAGGAATTAT
>JAQQBR010001831.1:4113160-4123826 GCA_030347285.1 Microctonus hyperodae
TTATTTATTTATTTATTTATTTGCTGTATATAGAAAGCTGCAGATAAGAATTGTTTCTTGATGTTAGACAAATTATTTATGTAGAATATACACACGTCACTCGCGATATTTATTCGAGAAAAAGCCTCACACATATTACGCTATAATATTTGAGGTCGAAGATATAAATAAGTGTTAATATCAGTAGCCATTGGTATCGTGTACGAATATGTATACATGTGTATATGTATAATGGATACGTTATATATTTATGTTTGATTCGCAAAGTGCTCATTCGAAAATCCCGGGCATATAAACTCATTTATTAGTCCACGCATTCAATGAATATATTTTCTCATATTTTATGCAGGAAAAAGTGGGGCGAATTGGCCTACCTTAGGAAATCGCATCGTTTAATTAATTATTTTAATACCGCGTCATTACACATGATTGTATATACTGTATTTCAGCAAGAATTACTCTAGATAAAAAAATTAAATGACATATTTATTTCGAATTAATATTATTTGGATTAATAATAATATTTTCGTGGCTTAAGTTGATATTTATTTATTTTTTTATTAGTGTATAAATTAAATATGTGATATTTAATTTATTTGTATATTTATTATATTTAATATAAATTAAATTTTATATTCAATTGTGTTGAAAAAATTAAAAGAGGTACAAAATTATGAATAGAGTAATTTATTGTATATTTTATAATTTTGAAGCGATGTATATTGTCGTTGTTAATAATATTTATACAAACTTATAAAGTGAAAGAATGTATAATTTTAGATAATGAAATTTCGTTGGACTGACTAGTGAAATTTCACATAATGCGTTGGAAAAATTTCTTTGTCGGTCTACAAATTTCTAAATATATACGTATACAAAAAATAAACAAATATAAATAATAATTCCAAAAAATTATTTTACATTATAATAAAAAATAATACATAAAATCTAATTTTTATTTTTCAATTAATTAAAATTATTTCAAGTATTTCAAATAACAAATTAACTGAACTAAAAAAAAAAAAAAATTTATTGACATTTCATTAACTACTTCTCACCCAAAAATAAATATCTATAATCACACTTTACATTAAATTTTTACATACTCATTTAATAACCAATAATTAATCAACATAAATTAAATTTTTATTTTCTTTACAAATCAATATATTATTTAACAACAGAAATTATATCAAAACATTTCCCAAATACCCTCCAAAAATTTAATTCTCCCTCCACTATAAATATTTAACACAACAAAAAATAAAACAAAAATACTTCCAACAATTTTTCAAAATAGTTTACTAATAAATCACTCCCACTTATCCCTATAAAAGCGTTATACATATACATCCAACCCACACTCATAAAAAAATCTGCATACACATATATCTATAAAATAAACGAGCGTAAAAAAAAAATATACAAACACACACAGAGAAACGAACTAGATAACATCAATGTAATGTTTTACTGAGAGACGATTGAGTTGAAATAAGGTTAAAAGTTAAAAACATTCTCCTTACATTTCCTTTTTCCTCGATATATATACATATATATTCGAATATACACATATACCTATATATATTTATTTATATTTATTTATATAGCTGCATGTTTATAACCCAACTGTGTGGCGGGAACGAGACGTCTTCCTTTCTCAGCATCGCAACTCTTAATTCTGTATATACATACACACATATATATTATACATTTAAGTATGTGTATATATATATTTAACCATGTATACATATATACTTGCATGTCGGCCAGGAGCAATCGAGCCCACGTGCGCGTCGCTTGACAGCTCGCGCCTGTATACGAGCGCACTCGAGGACTTATCTACGTAACCTACTCTACTATAACAGTTTTACAAACACTTCCTCATTACCGACGTGGCCACGCCGTAACTCGTCTCATCGATCCAAATATTCCTTCATAATTCTAATATAATATCTAATCTCTTTCATCATTTTACATTCAATTCATTTACAATTGTATACTCACAATTGTCCGCGCACATTTAATGGAAATAATTTATCTTAGCTGGTGAATAAAAAAAAAAAAAATAAAATAGTCAAGCGATTATATTTAATCCAACTTTAATTAATTAGTGGTTAAATTTAATAAATGTGTTGATTTGAATTATTAAATTACAATGGAATAAATATATACTGGAATATAGATGAATTTAATTATTTTTTTGGTTTTTTATTTCTAATTGCATGAATAATTTTAAAGTATAGGTTTAATTTTATTCATGGCAATGGTGAATGAATTATTGGTTGTAATGATGACTTGATGTCGGTGAATGTTACAGGGCCGATATAATTATTAAATTTTTTTTTTATTGTTCATTTTTTCTTTCATTATTTTTATTGTAACGAGAGAAGGGAAGTTGAGTGTTGAGTGGGGATTTATTGAGGGAGGGCAAATATCATGATAGTGTGGGAGTAAATGGCGGCCGCAATTAACCAACAACAGTCACGAATATACATATACACACTTATATATATATATATATGAGTGTAAGTTTGAGTGTGCACAATATGCGTTGAGTTCTGTATAGTACCAGAGCTGTCAGAACCACAAGGCTGCATGCGTTGCTCGATCCAATCGATCCTCTGCACGCACGAGCTCCAACTAACTCTGCACATTATATTTATGTACATAATGATGAATGTATTATATGTATATATATAATCTATATACATATATGTATATATTTATTGTATGTTCTCCGGCCCTGACCCGTAGTCTCGCGCATTAACCTCGTGCATTTTGCCAATCTCGGAAGCTGATGCATCATAAAATTTACAAATTATTCCCAAACATTTTTTTATAATAATTAAAAAATTTATTTCATATTTGTTTATTATTTTATATTATTAATAAATATCTCACACATTTATAATTATTCATCTTTGAAGATATGTGAAATAAATATATGTATCATTAAACACAATCTCTTGGTGTTGTGTGATATGTTTTGTATGTCTCTCTGGCCTGGTTTCATTGGGCCAAAGACGCGTCTCAACATGTCGAGAGTCGAGAGTCTCCGCGATGAGATATCAGGGTGTGTATATGTATATGTAACATATAATGCAAACGTAAAATGTATGATGAACTAACATTGTGAAGATATAGAGGGAATTAATATAGTGTGTGTGTGTGTACAGTGAGGAAGGGAAACATGGAAGAGAAGTACACGCCCCATCATGAGAGTGATGATTTCCCTGCCACTTGTATGACTCCAACGCGTGTTTATATATATTTATATACGTATGTACATATGTGTATATATACGTATATGTGTGTATGAATAATTGTATTGAGCGACCTAGTCATTCTCTTTGCATGACGAGTTGCGGACGGACAGTTAACCAAATCATCCTACCGTGTTTACAATTATTACAATGATGCTTGGGTATATATTATTTATTATGTGTGTATGTGAATGTGGCACGCCTTATTTCTTTTTAAGTTATAATATATAGAAGCGCGAGAAAGAGATAGATGAGGAGGGAGACTTTTTTTTTTTATTGATAAATTAAATTAAATGATTGCAGAATTATTTTGAGAGAGAGTATATTTTATTTTTTAATATTTAGGGAAATGTATTTTGTTATTTATTTTGTAATTTTGAGGTAATTTTATTTTTGTTAATGGTGGTTGTAAATTTTTATGATGAAGGTATTTTTTTGTTATTTTTATTAACTTCTGAGTTGTATTATTAATTTTATTTTGCGCGACTGGTTGAAAATTATGAGGAAGAAATTCAAAGCTTTGTTTAGTAATTATTTAATGGAATTATTATTGTTTATATATTTTATTTTTTTATTTTTAGATAAATTTATAGATTTGTAAATTGGATGAAGTAAATTGTTTTTTTTTAGTATTTTATACACTGAGGTAAATATATTGATATGAATTTGATAATATGTACGTTTTATTAGAAAGGAAAAAGATAATTTAAATAATGTAAATTTTGCAGGGATAAAATAAATATATAATTAATTCAACTATTAATTCACATCAATTTTTTTATTAAAATTACATTTTTATAAACGTAATAAATTTTAATTTCTTTGAAATAAAAAATAAAATTCCAAAGCAAAATGAATAAATAAATACAATAATACTTTTATAATTTTAATAAATTTTATGTTCACAAATTAATTTACTTATTTTTCTCACTATTTAAATTAATTGCATTTAATAATATTTAATATTCTCCCTTTAATATTTAGTTAAATAATATACAACATATATCTTCAAGCTCTGATTTTAATTTTGTAATAAATATATTTTTTTTAATTATTTTCTTTCATAGCAGAAATTGAATTTAAATGTGGAATATAATATTAGTAATTTATCAATATAATAAAGAGATAATGAATAGTGTACGTGATGACGATTAAAAAAATATCTATATACGAACGTATATAATTATTACATACTATATAAAAGGTGCATTTAATTCTGCAATTTTCTCTGAGACCCGCTCTCGATAGAACGAGAACGCGCAGGTGACGGGTCAACGCGATAGGCTATTTACCTACTTCACCTACCTCTCACCTACGTCCATCTTCAGTGCAATGTTTCATACTGCGTGGCTTCTTGAATAGCATGCACGCTTGATTGTATACATACCTTGTATTTATTTTTATTTTCAATATATACACACAAGCGGAGGCGTTGTAAATATATAATATATATCCCGGTTCAATTGCGGCGCATGAACTTTTTATACCAATTAAATACACATTTTTTTTTTGTTTCATTTTATTATCAATCTCTTTCGCTTCATTCAATGGAATTTACATGCTACCGTAATTTTATATTACAAAATAAAAATTAATCATTTAATTATTATTCTTTAATTCAAAATAAATTTTATCTAAATCATTTTATTTTTCTGTTAAAAATTTCTTTCTATATTTTTTTTTATCTCAAATTAATTCACGTGAATTTTATTGGGTGCATAGTTATATTTATTACTTTTTGATTTTAGCCAAGTATTTTTTTTTTATTTTGTTTGTTTGCGTCTGTTTCATTGCACTTTAACACAATATCAACAATAGTAATTTTATCCCGACACATAAACCTACTCAGAGTGTGTGCTTTCAGCGAATTACATTGTGCTGAGAATATTTACTACCAGCATGAGCTTAAAATCGAGTTCATAGATATGTATATATGTATATATAATACATATATGTATATGGATATACGATGCACACTCGACGCGTTTATTTTTTTTTTTTTATTTTACCATGAGCCAAAGTACAGCGAGCTTGAGGCTATCGTCGTCGCTTTATACTTGTGGGTGTCTTCTTTCTTCTCCATTTCGTTCTTGTGTGTATGTATATATGTAATATGCAAGTATATACCCGTCGTAATGTACTTGGGATATTATCTAGAGGTGAATGCGAGCGTGGAAGACAAAGAAGAGAATGAGGCAAATGTATATATATTTGTATATGTGCAGCTTATATATTTGTATTGTATGTAGCAGCAGCTACCTCACCATGTCGGGTGCGGTTGCAAACTCATCGTAAATGTCGTAAATGGTGTAATATATTTCGTGTTATATGCACAGTTAAATGCTTCTATTTTTATTTTTAATTTATTTATTTCCGGATAAATTTTATTATTCATATCGCGAAAAAGATTTCGCTTTGTGAAGGAATCCAATTTTACATTGTGACGCGCATGTTATGTTTGATATATCGTGATTGATCGCGCGATATGTATATATCATTCTCCATTGACACGAGAAAATAAAAAAAAAAAAATGAAAATTTCCAATGGCGCTAAAATAATATATTGGCTAAAAATAAATGGGGGCGGAACCAATTGGGCAAATGTAGGACGTGCGCCCTCGGTCACGATCATATAAGTCAATCATCGACAACACTTGTGACTGCATAAACCCAAAATTATATTTAATAATAATGTTTCGTCTTTATATGGAAATTTTTATTTTATTAATTTAATTATTTATTTTTATTCGTGATTGTTTGTATATTTATTTTTATTCTTTTGATAGTGTCTGCAATTTTTATTCGGATTTCCATATACATACTTTTTAGTTTATGATTATAAATCGATAACATTGGCGAGGTATTGATAATTAATAATATGTGAAATGAAAAAGAAAATGAAGAGAAAAATGTTTTGAAAATGTTCCCAATGCTCGCTCATGGCTTTTCGAGGCGTTCTCGCCGACGAGTCAGACGTGCCGAGGCTGTGACCGCGTTTCTCGCGGCATAAGTGGCACGCGCCTACCTACCCCCTCTTTTCTCCCCACTCTTTTTCTCTCTCTCGTTCATTTCTGTGTGCTCACACATAACATCTACTCCCCCACTGTTTTTATATTCAATAAATACATATGCAATATACAGCATTGAATTCTACTCATCCAAAATTATTGCTCAATTCTTTAATAAATTAAATTTCCCTCTGTATTATTTTTTTTTTATTATCATTTATTTTTCTTCTTTATATATATATATCCTTCAACTCGAACCTTTTACGTGCACTTTTTCGATTAGATATCATGCGTATATAAAGCCAATTTTTCTGAGTATGTGATAAAATTCAGATTTTTATTCCACAAATTCTATGTAAAATAAAATGTGTGGGTGATTTTTTTTTTTTTATATTTTTTTTTTTCGTTTGTATTACTCATCTCTTTGTTATTTGCGCGTTTATATCTCTGTGGGGTCCTGTCGAATAAAATACGGGGATAATTCAATCTGCTTTCAAGACACGCGGAGGAAATGAGGAGAAAGGAAAAGACGATGGGAAATATTTAGTGACATCAGCCTCGTTTGCGACAAAGAGTAATAATGTTGAGAATGTAAATTATGCTGACGTCGTTCTCTTCGTCATTGCTAATTGGCAGCGGGGGTGAATACGAGCAGAACACAGCAGTTGCACTGGAATTGGCACTCTCTCATATATTATACATACATATATATACATACGTTATATATACGCATACAGGTATATTTGTCTCAATATATCTATTGAACATAAAATGTATATGAGAATGTATAAATTATACTTATATAAAAACGTGTATTTTAATAATATTAGAACACAAAAGAAATATTTTTTTAATTTTTATTTTATTATTTCTGCTGAAAATTTCTCAATGGACCACATATTTTTACAATAAATAAAGTATACATAAAAAACGTTCAGCATGTAAATATAGTATATATTATATATATAAGTATATATGTATGTCGAGCGTGATGACATGAATTTGTTGAATTTTAATGCGG
Organism: Microctonus hyperodae; assembly: GCA_030347285.1. Lineage (NCBI taxonomy): Eukaryota > Metazoa > Arthropoda > Insecta > Hymenoptera > Braconidae > Microctonus > Microctonus hyperodae. Next base: position 4,120,456 of record JAQQBR010001831.1, read on the forward strand.
GCAATGGTCATGGCGATCGATTTAGAGCGAGAATTCACACTTGTCATATATACAATTATGTGTATGTATATATATATGTGACATTCAGAAAATTTAATATAATAAAGAAGAAGAAGAAGAAGATGATAAAAAAATTTTTTTACTCTTCAAAGTAAAATTTAATCAGCAAAAGAAATAATTTCTTTATAATGTATTATTGATTTCGTTTCAACATGTATTATTTATTCATTTATATTATTATTGTTTATTTTTTTTTATTGTTTAATTATTTCTTTATTTTTCTTTAGCATAATTAAACAACACCCACTTTCATTATCGCGCTCCTCCATTAGCCTCGTTTGGGATTTTTCCTTCACGTGAAATGCGCGCGAGTATCAAAACGTGCACGGCAACGGCTGACGATATAAATGCTACACATTTTCCCGTTATTAAAACGCTCGCGGTCGGTCGATGCTCGATGGGCTTTTCTCATACCAATAAATAGTTATAGTGTATATATCCTACACATATATAAATATATGTAGACATGCAACACATACACAGAGGGGGCTCGGTTTGTTGTCGGTCAGCCGTCACGCTCAATTCGCGTACGTGAACGAGTGTGTGCTATCGCCCTTCTCTTTCTCTCTTTTTTTTTACTCTTGGGAAATTGCTGGTATAGTCAGGGGGAAAATGAGAGACAAATAGAGGGAGAAAGGAGGAAATAAAGAGAGAAGGTGTATGATGATAAATTTTGTTCAAGTTTTGCGCGAGCGGCGTACAAACCCATCAATTCATATCGTATATTCGCTTGAAAAATCGCTGTGTTCTGTCTCTTTATATACTCGATTTGCGCATCACTGAACGATCACAATGACATTGATTTTCATCCGGGTGAATTGGCATTCCGATGAATGGATAATAATTTTAATGAATATTTGTGAATTAATGTTGGACAGATAAAAAGATTATAGAGAGAAAAAAAAGGAGATGATAATAGATTTAATTATGAATATTATTCTGATTAAATAATAGTTTGTTTGGGTGATCATTTTTGAGTATTTTGGAAATTTGTTTTTGATTTTGAATAATTTTATGTGTTTGTAATGAAAGCTGGTGGTAAAGTCGCGATATGAAATTCACATTTCTGGTGAAATTCTTTGCGAAATTCAATATCGGAAAAATATCTCAATGTCTGACGCTACCATTGAACGAATATTGAGAAATATATAGTAAAGTGAATATATATGTATGTGTGTAAAAGAGGGTAAAATAAATGCATCACTCTCGATGTGTAGGATGCAACTCGTCGAGAGCAGAAACGGAAGAATTGAGAAAATTTATATAAAATGCGAAAGAGCAAATATCAAATAGTGAAATAAAAATGTATTTACTTGGTAGTGGATTTTCAATATTCGATAAATATCATTTTCAAACCTGTATGAGCTTGGATATGACAAACAAGAATAGGCACTTTGTTTCGGATGAGAAGAAAAAAAATTATATTTATATCATTCAATTGTGTGTTGACTTTCACTTGATTTATTTTCATGAATATATTTATTTTTCGATTCAAAGAAAAATATATTCAATATTTTTTATTAGATAATGATAATTCGATATTTTTCTGCATAGAATCGTGAAAAAATTTCCCTTGATTATTTGTTTATTTTTAATGATTATTAAAAATATTATTCGAATTTTATGTAGGATATTTTTACAGTTTAAATAAGTATAAAATTTATTTATTGAAATCAAATGCAAAGATTTAAGATTAAAATATTGCTAATTTTGATAGTTAATTATCAGCTTAAAAAATAATTTAAATAAATTTATGACAATGTATAAAAAAATATAAATTTAAAAATTTTAATTATTTATCGTGAATTAAAAATTTTCACTTTCAAAAATATATACAAGTTATTTTATTTTCAAAAATCGCTGTTTCATCACTGCATATAATCTTTTTTTTTTTCTATTTATCAAATAAAACACAATAATTTTTTATTACTTTGATAAGAAAATATTAACGAATAAAGAACATATATATTTTTTTATTGATATTTTGATGACTTTATTTTTGGACTTTCAACACAAATAAAAATTTACATTTTATTCAAATACATTAAATTAAAAGAGTGAATTAAAAAATTAAATAATTCATAATGAGTAAAAAAAATGTGAAAAATAATAAATACAATTTGAAATAAATTAATAAAATAAAATAAAATCATATCAATAACATAAAATCACATATTAAAATAACATTCAAATAATTTTAACACAAATTATTATTATATTTAAATTTAAATCTTTCTAAAAATATTAATTATCAAACAAAAATAATAATACCAAAAACAAATATAATTCCTATAATATTCTTTTACATTATTTTTATTTCTCCATCATTAAAATAATACAATACACCTCAGAGATATTTAAACATATACACTCAAGTTGAAAGCTTATACAGTTAATTAGCAAAAATTTTCTCCACCAACGCTCGAAATGTTCGCGTTCTCTCCCAAACAAGATGGGTGGTTGCGCCACCACGTCGCAAGAAAGACAGTCCAGGTCAAATCCCAACTGCTTAGAAAGCTGGTTCTCTAATATGCCAAACACTATTTTATATACACGTTACGTATAAACTATAAACGTTGATACATATGTGTGTATACTTATGTATGCCCTAACTCTCTAACTACCTCTCTCTCTATATACTAATATATAAATATATAAACGTATATCTCCATATGTTTATCTATATCTTTGAGCATTTGTGCAAGTATACATATATAAAATAAAACCAGAATATAATTTATATTCTGCCCAGGCAATTTGTTCTCGCCTTCATCGTACGTTCGCTCTCGTCGTCAACAATATTTAAATGAGATTGAAGAACATGGGAAGAAAAAAATTATTTCTTATCTCAGTTGGTAATGTACAATAAATTTATTTCAGTGTTCTAGTTAACGTTTGTTTTATATATACAAATAAATATGTATAAATATGTACATGTATGTATTTTATTTTTGTATTTTATTGTGATAGAGAATAAGAAGAAAAGTATATAGAAAAGAGATTTCTCAAGTCGTTAAATATCATGTTGAGTCTGCTAGAGTCATGTTAATAAATATTATATATCCTAATAATATTAATGACAGAAAATTTTTTTATGTATTCATTAATTGTTTTGTGTTGTATATGTAGCTATTATATTAAATATGAAAATAAATTATGGATATAATAGGTACAAATATTTTTTTTTAACGAATACAATTTTATTATACATACACGCAACTATAGAACGTCCGCATTTACTTTCTAAGAAGTTTTGCACGATTTATCTGAAAGTTCACACGAAAGAGAGAGATTTAAACTGTATGTATATA
>JAQQBR010001831.1:4123926-4134465 GCA_030347285.1 Microctonus hyperodae
CACCACATTTATATAAACATTGGTGCACTGAGTGCCAAATCAAATGTTGCACAGAGTGTGTTATTTCTGAGCATCGTGCCCATTCTACTACTGAGATTAAAGAACTGGTATTGAAATTTAATAATTTTGTTTATTTTTATTCCAAGTGTAAATATTTTCACAATGTAAAAATGTAATACTATTTTTTTTTTTCAGAATAAACTGCAACGCGAGGAATTTTTAGAGGCATATGAGATTTTGGTGAATGGAATCGGACAGATCTACAATGCAAAAAGAGTGAGTACCAACAAACATTATTATTATTATTTTTTTTTGTCACATAAAGTGGAGAAATTTTTTTTTTTTTCACGTTATAAAGTGAATAAATTACTTTATTCATGGCGTTATAAATAATATTCAAACAAAATGAAAGTTCATTTTTATTATAGCAAACAGATAGTTGATTTGTTTGTATGGAAAAATTTTTCGATATTTAAATTGTAAAATAATTATTTTACAATTATTCGATGCAAAAAAATTAAGAAAAAATCAATATTCCGACACCATAGTATAATTAATATAATGCGAATGATAAAATACAACAATTGGAATGAGCTTCAAGAAATAATCTTAACTTAATTGAGAACAGGTTATTAGGTACTGAATAGCGCATTCAACGAGTGGATCATGCAGTCTCATAAATAATTAAATAATTATGACTAGAGAACGAGAACAAATACTTATTATTCGTTCAATAAAATTCAACAAGGGAACAAAAACAATTTTTTAAAAGATCGATTCTCAAATGATTTAAGAAAAAGAAAAAAAAAAGAATTAAAAAGAGTACATGAATGGCAACGAAAATGTGACGCAAGATCCACACATTGTAATTTTTTTTTTCTTTTTGTATTTTTCACTCATCACTATTAGCTGATTGTTTTCCTTTCATTTTTTTCTCCATTGCTTTTTTCAATTTTTTCGCTTTTAATTTAGCCTCCATTTCCTTAAACTTGAGCTCTAGATATTGATCTACTTCCGGACCACTAAAATCTTCCGGAAATTTCGGCATTATCGGTAGAATAAATTTATAAAGTCTCTCATTCAAGACATAAAGTTGTGTTGTTGCTTCGCATTTAACATTAAACCACCAATCGCATGTCAATGCCGCTTGACTGAATATTGTTCCATTAGGACACAAAAATGACGATTTTCCACCATTCAAGTCGCAGTAATGCCACACCTACAAATAGAAATAAAATCGATGAAATAAATCAAGAAACAAATAATTAAACAAAATCAATAAAATTTTCGACAATGAACTCACCTGACAACGCGTTGATGGATCACCAAAGAATCCTTTATATCTTTGTGCTTTGCAATTGAAATTAGTCTCCGGTATCACAGAATAAATTGGATAATCAGTATCAGGTCGACCCTGAGTAACACCGTATTTAATTGACATATTTGGAATAGTAAGAGCAGCATTAATAAATCCTCCAGCCAACTGATAATGTTTCTCGGGTTTTGGATTTCCCAGAGCTTGCGGTTTCTCATTTTCTTCATCAACATCTTCATTAATTTCATATGAATGCTCTTGAGACACTTCAACGACGTTCGTTTCCGTCACCGCTGTATAACTCGCCGCATTTCCTATTTCATCCATATCCTGAACCAATGGCGTATAATACTCAATAATATCATGATTTTTCACTTCAATTCCATCATTATAATCTAATTCCGGTACATTAGGTTTGATATTGTTTGTATATTTTGCAGATACTTTATATCGCGGTGATTTGTCATCAATTAAAATTGGTACTGGAGTAGTTGTAGCTTGATATCTCGTTTCCGTCACTACTTTTGGTCGTGTATATTTTTGTGGCGCATTGAATTCTTCATATTTCGGAATATTTTGAGATACAAAAAATGAATTTGGTGCCGATGTTGACGTTGGTTCAAATCTTTGTGGTACACTTGGATTCTTTGCACTATGCAGTAAGCTCAAAATTTCAACGAGTGTTTTAATACTCGAATCAATATTATCTTTATTCAATACTTCCGGTAATTGATTTGTTAATTCCAAACTTTTAGCAATATTATTATCGTTTAGGATTGGATTATGTTGTTGATAATTTGGTCGACGTTTTATTGAAGGTATTACACGGGATGGTTGATGATAGATTGGTGGTGGTGGTTTAATTTTGACATAACGTAAAGACTCAAAGTCATCGATGGGATAATAATCAGGATTTGATTGTGGAGTAGGTTTCGGTCTAGGAATATAATTAATTAAATATTCAGGCTGAAGATGAGTTGATTGTTTTTGATGATCGCGCTCGTACAATTGTGTATATGGAATTTTTTGCGTTGACGATCGTTCTTTTGTGTAATATCTAATTGTTTGAGCTTTTGGAGTTGTTATTTCATGATAGGTTGAAGGTCTTCTGTCATAATCCCGATAATAATCGTCATAATTAACTTTATTACTGTATCTAACTGGTGTGAAGTAATCATTATCGCCACCAATATTTTTCGGATCGTATTGTACTGATGGAATAAATTTTTGCTGTTTGTCTAGTGACGTTGATTGATGAATAAATGAATTTTTTAATTTATCACTTTGCCGTTTGTGGCCCAATTGCTGCCCGTCAATATTGACGATTGATGGTTGTGACGCGTGGGCTTGTTCCTCGATATATGATAACGGTAATTGTCCTGGATTATTTACATAATTATTTGAAATGTAATAACTCGTGTATGGGATTAGTCGTCTGTATCGTTTTATTGTTCTTTTAAATTGTTCAAAATTCATTTTTTCGAGCTCCTCATCATCAGCGTCTTCATCTTCCAGGCCCACATCGGTTGCATTAGACGTCGCCACTTCATTCCATTTTGATAGAAAAACTGCAAATATATAAAAAGAAGAAAAATTTTTTAAAATAGAATAATATAAAATATTTTTTATCAGTTTTATTAAGAATCAATTGTGTCAAATTTGCAATTATTTTTAAATAATTAATTTATAAGTAAAATATATAATGTGCCTGTTGAATGCATATAGGAAATTTTTTAAAATTCATAAAATAATTCTTGCGAAACAATATTTTATTTTATTTAATAACATATTACAAAAATTAAAATTAATAACTGAGTCTTGGGTAATACATATTAAAACTCCTCCACATTTTCAAGTTAGTACTTGTAATAAATTTTCCTTCGTATGAACATAGGAAAAAAATTCAAAGCTGGAATTAAAATCGAAAAAAGACAAAAAAAAAAGTTATAAAACGATTTGAAATAATATTGAAAAATTTCATGGACTTTTGTGTCACTAGTGAAATTAATTTAAATAGGAAATGACGATGAAGTTAGTACTGGGACAACATCAATGCTTTTTAGAATGTTCTAGCGTAAATAACGGTCTTGTATATGAATAAATAAATCGAGAAGAAGATACGAGAGAAAAAATTAGAGAGAAATTATATTTGGTGCAAGCACGTTTTAGTGATGCGCCCTCTGAAAACATTTCTATATTTTCCACATTTACATCCCATTTACGTATATATATTCTCAACTCTGTCTCTTTCACCCTCTCATCCGACAGCTTTTGTCACATTGTCGTGGCTGCGCGTACTAGAATAAATATATATATAGATATCCAACCTCGCTAGACTCACCATGAATTTTTATAAACCTATTATATAGCTCGATGTAACAAAGCACTTCTCTCTTTCATCCTAGTGTCTACTCTGTCTCCACATTTTGTTCCCTTTCTCGCACAGCCCCAACATCAAAAGGATATCGTTCGTTACAAACACTCACTTTGGGATGGACAGAGTCATTCAACATTTATATATATACATATATGCGTTTGTGTATATGCATTTAAATACAGAATAGGGAGAATATAGATATAAAATAAAAATAAAAAGGAATAACTCGACCTGAAAAATGCAATTTGATTGTGCACAAAACGAGTCTAGAAAAAAAAGCTCCAAGCCCGCTTTATTAATCCTGTCAGTGTTATAGAGTGTGATTGAAAAATCCGCAGCTCGCGTATGCATACAGTGATGGGCCGGAGGGTTATTTTAAATATATATACATATATAGTCTCAAACGATACCTCGCGAAAAATTTATAAAGAGGAGACAAAGAGAATATCTGTATATAACTTATTCATTCTCATCCAAATCTGATGATATTTCCATGACTTGAAATTGTCAATCTAAATAGTATATTCAAAATTTTCATGTGTTCACGTATAGCTTTGTCCAAAATTTTTTTCCTTGAGTTATATATTTATTTATTTTGTTTTTCTTTTGAAATCTGTATGAATGAATTAAATTGAATGAAACGAGCAAGAGGTAAAAGATGAAGAAAATAATTTTCGTGAAAATACATGAATATAAAGGTAACGCTTGTGACCAATTAAAATAGAATTGGTTTATCGTGGAAAGGAGGGAACGCGCGGTTAGATATAGAGAGCTAAAAGAGGGAAAAGATAGTGAATGGAAAATGGGTGACGCTCTTGCTCAATTCGTTCAATTGAATTTTTTAAAATGATATAAACCAACTGGCACGATGAAAAATATCGAATGTTGGACGTGTGTGTGTGTATATATACGTGTGTTCATCTGTGTAGGCCCTTTGTCTCGTTTGTTGGCAATAAATTACTTGAACGTTGCAGTAATTTTTTTTCTGGATGGCCCGATTGGGAATTTTGAGGACATTGGAATGAGGGAAAAGGAAAATAGTCGATTGTATATAACATTTGTATATATCGACATGCTTTTCGAGACACTACACATAAATATATCAGTTGTGTCTACCAAGCGTAACCTGCACCCACGCACGTGGAGTCGTGTGTTTGTGTATATAAATAAATATACATACATGTGGATATATTATGTTCTTTCGGGGTTAATGTGACAATTTGTGGTTGCAAAATATATTTTATTCATTCGGTGTATACGTCACATTTCATTGAATTGATGAGTTTTCTAGTTGTCATTAATTGAAGAATTAAATTCAATGTTGATATTAAGGTTCTCTCATTCAATCATAGATATTTATTTATGCTCATGACGAAAATATATACCATATATTAATTATATATGTATGTTATATTTTACAAATATTTCAAATTTAGTCTAGTTATATTTCTCACGTATTTTATACATCAATTTTCATTATCATTAATTATCATTAATTATTCATTTTGTTCCAGCAGACATAAAATAAAGATGCAATACATCCTGGATAATTATCTATGTCATAAATTATAATTAATTAAAATCGATGTTTGATAATGGGGAATAATAAGCTGTATATATGTACATATATACATGCTATAAATATATTCAATATATAATTATTTTGAAATATATTGAAAAAATGCTATATAATTGGCGTAACACTTGAAGTATACGTATCAGTGACACGTACAAAAGTAAATACGAATTTATGGATATGATTGTGTATGACTGTGAAACTAATTCGATTCGATGGAATTATCGAGTTTTTTTTTGGCTATTGACCAAGAAGGAAAAAGTGCAAATCTGCAAAAGTCACATGAATGCTTTCTTTCACCATCTCTCATCACGTATATTCACACACATAAAATCTTTTTTTCTTTCACACTTTCACGATTTCAACCTTTGGTTCTTTTCTCTGATTCTTTTTCTCTCTTTTTTTTTTCTTATTCTTTAGCCATTCTCTGGCGTTTACCCACTTGTCGTGGGGCAGTTGGTAGATACGTCGATGGAATTTTAAATCTCTGAGGAAACAACTGACCGTCGTTGTAGTAGTAGTAGTAGCTGTCGTTTATGTTGGCTCTGTTTGTTATCCGCCACCTCGTTGTTGTGTAATACTCTGTGCGCTTTACGTGATCTGTTTATTTGACTCTCTATTTACCTTTACACACTTCTCAGGTCAATAGTTCATTGCAAAAATAAGAAAAAAATAATTTATATAATGAAATAAAATTATTAATTCACTTCTCAGCAATTTTCGTGTATGAAGGCAAACAAGTGAAATCAACAAGAAATGAAAATGAAAAAAAAAAAAAAGATTAGAAAAAGACATGTTTCTTATTTTTTTTTTCGGTTTTATACTGTTCAAGGATGTAGTTGAGTAATTGTTCGAGCACGCGAGGGATCACAAGAGGCCAAATTGGGAGAAATTTTCCGGAACTTTCTTGAAACATAGTATAACACATTAAAAAATAAAATTATATCTTTTTTATATAATTTCAATTTGAAAGTAAAAAGTTACCAAATAATTCTTCATATATATACATTGTAATAAAATGAGTACAGAAAACTCAATATTCTCGTGTGTGTCTGTCTTGCAATCAACGATATAGTCCATCGTCAATTGCAGTGACGCAATTTTTATGTAGATAATTCGGTGGTAGACAATCAGTTAAATCCAATATTCTATCAACTATATTCCTCTTTATTTTTCTTCTTTCTTGTTGTTTTCTATCCAACAATTGCTTTGATCTTCAGTATTTACATTTCAAAATTATATTTCATCAATTATTTTCCTATTGATTATTTTTCTCATGATAGCATTTCAATATATTCTCATTCATTGATTTTTTTTCCAATTTCTGGAGATTGATCGACGTTTTATACACTCAATTTATTTGCGTGAGTACGTAAATGTGCTGTCGCCCTTTATACATCGGCAAAGTGTGGTTGGAGTGGTATTGGTAGGAGGAAGTGCACGAATGGCACCTCAAGGTTTCAGCAATCCTGAGAATTTAATTAATTAAATAAATGGAAATACCTTAGTCTCTTTTATAAAATTTTCCGTATCGTCATTAGGTTAAGTTAATATATTATATTACCAACTTTCAACAGTTAAATATATATTACAAATTTCAATAAAAATACAATTATTATAAAAGCTTCAAAATTTTTTAAATTACAACAATTACATGTGCATCGTTTTGATTCACCAATTCATTACTCGAGTTTTCTTCACTTTAAAACTATTTGGTATATACAAACTACATTTTAATTTCTTCCCTCATCATATTTCTATTGACGAATTTATTCATGTCCAATATTGGATAGTTTGGTCACACTCAAAAATTAATAAGATAATTAAATATTTCAGAATATCTCCAACCTCAAATTTAGGTTGTCATAATTCCACAGTTGATATTAAACAAGCTAAAAAAAATTTTATACACATGTATTTATACACATTCACATACACAGAGAATTCATCTATAATATGTGATAATATTCATAAATAATAATTCGGTTGGAGTGGATTAAACATTCGCATAGACGATGAGGTTTGTGAAATTGATAAAAGCATTGAAAATTATTTCTTCAATTCAGCCTTTCTTCATCGCTGATGTTTAAATGATGATAAATTTCTTAATCAAGACAAATAAAACCGTGCACTGCATCATTTAATAAATAAATTTCTACATATCACGCATTACTAATCCAAATTGAACACTGTATGGTTTAATCATGTATCCACTACTAAGTAGTTTGTGTATAACACGATTGAGCACTTTCTATTTTTCTTGGTGTTTCTATACAATGGAATATGTATGTATATATAAATGAAACGACTACTGAGACCGGAAGTTCTTGTTAGTTCATAATTCATCGTAACTTGACATAAATCACAACGTTATTGAACATTTTAATTTTTATGCTACAGTCAACTATAAAATATATATAAATAAATATATATATTTTACATTAAAAGTAAATTACTTGACAAGTGGAAAGTACTGAGTTTGTAAATACGAAAGTGAAAATATATATTGCAATTACAATTTACTTATGTATATATTTTTAAATAGAAATGTATAACGTGCGTTGGGAATGTGTATATTTGTCACACTAATTTGAATCAGACTCTCCTGTCACGCGTTTCTCGGGCTGTCGCATCGACTTGAGCCAATTCAGTTCGAACTTGGCCTGGTGTTTGAATCAAATTTGCTATTGAGAGAATTAGCTCACCTGAAAACTTTTTGGGGCATGCGAGTGCCCCTTGACGTATCTCTCCTCTGTGGAGTTGCTCTTCGCTTTACTTTTTTGTTATAAAGTCCTGTCGAGTCGTGTTATTGGTATAAACCATCTCCGAAGAAAGTTTTTGGAGTAAGGTTGTCTGAGATTAGAAAGGATTTGAATAGAGTGTGTGTTTGAGAATGAGTAAACGACGTGTATGTTTATCAATTGGTTTTATAATATTATATTATAAATATAGAAATGAATTCTATACTTGTTGATAAATTTGATAAATTATGTAGATTATATTTGATGACGGCATTGAATATTATTTATCAGCGCTTCAGCGATGATTGTTGCGTGTTATGATTGATAATAAAATTGGAGATCTTGAGAATGAAAATTCCGGAATGATGAGAAAGTTAAAATCAAGTCTTGTTTCATAATTATAATTTATATCCTTTTCATTATTATAATTTAATTCATATTAAATTAATTTTTCATGTTACATTTATTCATTTTTCTTTATCTCCCTATATAAAATTCATTTATAACTACACTAATTTATATTTTCATTAATTAATATCAAAGATTAAAAGAAAAGATATTACACTTAATTTTCATTTAAAAATAACTGCAATAAAATCAAACACATTCGATTTATTATTTCCTATTTATCTTTCGAGCTCATGCGATATGTTATTTTCTTATTTCCAAACGAAACACACAAGAAATTCCTTTTGTATCGCTACAAAATCGTTTGTTTCGTCAGTTACACAAGACTATACTCACTATAACATATATACTGAGATGAGTCAAGCGAAGAGGGTATTTGCACCTGTATACCACGCTTTGCCTCACTGTTGGGATGTGATACTGTTGAATCACAGTTGGATATTCGAGATTCTTATACGTCTATACATACACCTCTACGTTTTCTTCACCATTTCCATCTGAGTTCTCCTCTACAACCATCATTTTTTTTTTTCTTCTTCTAATATCATATTTTTATACTTGCATATGTATATAAGTACACATCTATACATGTATATTTTCGCACTGTATTTTCTGTCTCGATTTTGTTGCAGTCTCTATCTACAGAGAAATATACACGTACATATTGTAGATAACTTGAACCTTTTTCGTTCCTGAAGCGACACGAGGAACAACCGAAGCGTAAAGAGAAATGGCATGAGCCCATTTAGTCTCTATCCTATATGTACTCTACAATATCTATGTGTATATAAGTATGTATATAAATATATATGTATACATACACTATATATATTTCATCCAAGAATCTCTTCTGATTTCACAGATGGTTTCTTACCTTCTTCCAATTGTCTTTTCTTTACCTCTGTTGCACTAGTTGATTTTTTTTTCTTTTTATATTTTTTCATTCTTCTCGGATACTTTTTCCGGATGTGTAGATACGTACACTCGAATACCGAGAGCTGTTAGTAAATTAATTGGTAATGTTTTAATGCACCCTGGAGATGCCGATAACTTGTGTGATTTCTCGTGTGATTATATATATTTCCTGTATATATAACTCTCTCGAGTGTTATTTCCACAAGTTCCGTTGGTGTATGTAATGAATTAGCGAATTCACCGCATTCCCTCGAATCATTTGGGATTATTCAATGAGTTAGAACTTAAATTACATCGTTCAATTCATTTTCTTTAAAGAAATTACTTCATATTTATTTTCAATTCAGAATAATTATAATATAAAATTCATTTATTAATAATATTAACTTAAATGCTACAATATTTAATACATATTTATTGTGTTGGAAATATTGTTTGCTAATTTGTGTAGGTATCAACACAGAGAATAAAAGAATATTTTGTATATAATGTTTTTTTTTGTATTCTTGTATTATTTTTTTTCTCTTCTCGCTTCGTATACTATCATCATCGCATATGTAGAACTCCGTTTATCCAAAGTATTCGTGAGAGTCCTCTTTGCGGCTGGTTTTCAAACCGTTTGTATTCACTGTGTATATGCACAATCGCTGCACATGTCTGTATATTTCTCACAGAATTTCGTGTGTTACGCTACGCAGCGTACTCCGGCAACGTAATTAACGTTATGACAGATAAGCTTTGCCACGAGTAAATATCTTTAGTTAGTAACTTGATAGTTTAGTCATAATAACACTATACCCGGATATGTGTTAAATTTTTCAGCAAAATTTACCTTTGTACTTTTAACATTATATGAAGGTATTCAAATTTTTAAAGTGTGCATAAATTTATGAATTTAATTTATACATGAATTTTTTATTTGTTTCTTTTTATATTTTATTTTGTAAATTAATATCTGCGAGATTATTAATAATTTTATTGGGCGATTTATGCACACTTTGATCAGTTAATAAATTAATTTAGCTAATTAGACTTTTATGTTAATTGGAAATTAGGAATTTTTAATTATTTATATTTGAAATTTATTTTTTATAAAATGTTTTATTAAATTATTTTCTTTTTTGTTTTAAATGTTAAATTTGTTTTGTTATCTGAAAGACATGTAGAATATAATTATTGAGCATTATTATACTTGTGAATTACTTCT